>JAFJYG010000406.1:0-45760 GCA_017366145.1 Cadophora sp. M221
GAGTAAACTGGTTAGCTGCACTCGATTGGCCCGTTCATCCTCTCCTCCCATCCCATCCCATCCCATCCCATCTTGACTCAACTAACTACCTAGCCTTCCACTCCCCTTCCATTCGCTGTTCCTTCGCCTTTTGTTGCATTCGTCCTGCGCCTCGAAACACCCTCAGGCCCCCCTCCCCCCGCTGCCTTGCCTCCCTTCCACTCACTGCTCTGCACTGCCTGCTTGCCTGCCTGTGTCACCGTACCGTCCCAATTCCCCAACCCCACGAAAGAACCCGCCAGAGTGAGGCGACCAACGGAAAATATGCCTTGGCCCAGCCTGCGTGTTGCGTTGCGCTGTGCTGCGTTGTTCGTCCCCCAAGGCCAAAACGGTGATAGCGTGCTTGCTTCCTGACCGACCACCTCTATCCTCACAATCAATCTTTGCGACGCCAAATAGCCTCGAGGCGTTCATATACCCTGCCTGCCTGGCCCTGGACACGTCCGCCTTGCCTTGTCTTGCCTTGCTCTCGAATATACTGCCTTCCCCCAGATTCACGGCCCAATGCAATGGTACGCCCATACAAGAAGAGCATGAGAGTGCCATTGCCCTCGAATATATCACCGAGAAGGGTAGCTGCATGAGCCTTGATCAAGCCTTACTCGACCCGCAACTCGGTGATCTTCATCATCTCACTCCCATCCGAACAACAAGCTGATTCCAGGTGGCAAAAGCACACTCGATGTGAGCTTTCCCCCACAATTCAAATGTATTGCCGCCGTCAGGTACATTCATGAAGCTGACGATCTACAAAGCCACCTAGGATCTCCCTGCCAGCACAATGGCACAAACGGAGAAGCCGCATGCAAGAACCCCATCGACAGATCAACGGACCTCCTGGTCATGGAGGAAGCTGTTCGGCAAGGACGACACCAGCACAAGTACGGCGCCATTGACCCCGCCCCCAGAAGATGCACAGAGACCTGGAATTGCTCGAAGGTTGTCTCGAAAGGTTGTGCCAGGTCTTCCTCGACCAGGAACCTTCAAGAGACAGCAGTCAGAGCTTCGTGATAGACTTGAACCCTCAAAACCAAACGCAGATGAAAGACGAACGGTGTCAGTAGACAGACGCCGAAATGGAATGTCCCCAAACTCCTCCACGACATTCCCACCGCCCCCGAGGCTGAGCGCACCCGAGCTCTTAGAGAACACAGTGACGATCGATGCGGTGTTGGATTCCTCGAATACGACAACTACAAATGAATTGGAAGTGAAAGAAGAATATGTGGAGATCTCGAAAGAGCCATCCTGCGTGGATGCACAATCAATATCCACCGAGGCGTTTGATGAGATGATACTGGAAGAGCTAGAGAAGCGATGGATCTTGAACTTGAGTATGCACTTTAGGGACAAGTCAAAGAGAGAGAAGTTCTTTGTCACGTATGCAGAGACACCCACTCATTGGAGGCGAGTCACGATTTCTCTAGACTACAGACAAGCACCCGAAGGGTCCTTGGAAGAAGAGCTGCAACGTACGCGATTTCAGAGAGACAAGAGTGCCCGGATTTACGAGGCTATTCGCGACTCGTTGACCGACATCCAATTTTACGACACAGTTACGAACCTCAAGCTCCAAACCGAAAATGAGAGACTTCACGTGCATGTGGTTGAGGATGTTTCAGAGATCATCTCATATCCCCCGATCAAAGCCATCAATCACCTCAATTGCCGGAGAGTGCGCGAAGATGCTCTTGTGTTTGACTCCCATTTATCGGGATTCGTCTACAAAGTGCGGGTTGATGGTCAGGTGTTCATCAAGAAAGAAATTCCTGGGCCTGATACTGTGGACGAATTCCTGTACGAGATAAATGCTCTGCATCAATTGTCTGGCTCTAATAGCGTGATCCAGTTCGGGGGGGTCGTTCTCGATAACCGAGGCGAGGTAGTAAAGGGGCTTCTCATCAGCTTCGCAGAGCAAGGAGCTCTGATCGACGTGATCTATGATGGCGAGGGACGGATTCCATGGAAACGTCGTGAGCGATGGGCCAGGCAGATTGTTCAAGGACTCTCTGAGATTCACGAGGCTGGCTTCGTTCAAGGCGATTTCACCCTTTCGAACATTGTCATTGACGGTGACGACAATGCGAAGATCATAGATATCAATCGTCGAGGATGCCCCGTTGGATGGGAGCCTCCCGAAGTGGCTGCGCTCATTGAGAGTAACCAGCGGATTTCGATGTACATCGGAGTCAAGTCGGATCTGTATCAGCTGGGCATGGTTTTGTATGCTCTGGCAACCCAGCAAGATGAGCCAGAGAATCATCGCCCGCTGAATATTGCATGCTTTCCTCCCGAAATTCCAGACTACTACCTGGATCTGTGCCATCGCTGCTTGGACGATGATCCGAGGCGACGGTCTCAGGCGTCGACTTTGCTCACACTGTTTCCGGATGTTGGCGAAAGCCACCAAGAGAACGGACGTCCTGTCCCGATTGTGGTAGACGCATGCTACAATGACCAGAGAGCTCTTCCAAATGGCCACCATTTTGCGGATCCCTTGACATTGCATCCAAATTATGCCCACGGGTGTGATTTGGAGAAGCCCATGGAAGTGTATGATTACGCCATAACTGACACATCAGAGGAGCCTGATTTTCCGAGCCGAGGCAGATCTCCACCAGCACATTTCAGACGAGATAGAGCTCCATCAACAATACCGTTGCCAGAATCTAGCGTCACTTCAGACTACGACAGCAATTATGGTGATACACCAAGTGCGGACGAAATGGTAGAGCCATCAGTCCTAAATTTGAACCCTACATCAACGACGAATGGAGATGTAGACCCCTGCACCTTTCCGTTACCTCAATCTAGCGCGGGCTCCGAATATCTGGATACGGACACCCGAGAGACGCCCACGAACGAAGTGATTGAGCACTCGCTCCTCGCCTCAAAAGATGGAAACACAAATCGACAATACACCTCTGATATGGAAAAGCAACCCATATCGGATATCCCAGAGCCGCGAACAACAGCAGCGGCAATTCCTACAACACCGACAGAATACCCAGAATTAGCATTCATTGGGACCGCTCACGCGGGTTCCCCTTACGAAATCCCATCAGCGAATTTAGATGATGATTTGACGATGACGACAGAAACGTATAATGACAGACATGTTCTTGACAGCTCAGCAGTAGCAGCGGTGGGGGTTTGAAGGCGTTTTTTCTTTACTTTTCTTATATCAAGCATGGAGTGGAAGGGTGGATGACTTTTGATTTTTGGGGAGCAGGATAATATAGTGATGATTGGGGTTGGTCCTGGCAACAGGATGAGTATGATTGTAGGTGGGTGGGTGCGCTTTGTTGGAATATGATGGAGACTAGCGTGTCTCTTCTGTACAAGTACCTTTTCAACAAATGATCACCATGGATTTCCAACACTTTGACTATATTCGACGAAGCAGCTTGTCCTTCTTATAAGGATTTTTTTTTTTGCTTGACTATCCGGACATTCATCGGATTTTGAAAATGACATGAGCTGTAAATCTATAGCTAAGACCTAGTTTGGACATTGAAGACGTCAGAATGTGTAAAGGTAAGCAGGATATTTCAATCATCTCAATGTCTAAAATCAATTAGAACATTTAATGTCGCCAGACATTTGCGACATTGAAAACAGCTTCATATCTAGAAATTCCCGCTGCATCGACGACTATATACTTTTCCTTCTAAGTATGAACAAAGCAACAAGGAATCAAGGTGTAAAACCTTCCAAGATGAGATATTATCTACCGAGAAAGAATTATAACCAAGAGATGTACTATTACAATGAATGCATATGTCCCTGAAATATTACAATCCCTGACCCTGAAGCTGGCAAGCTACCCCACCACACCACATCAGCCTCACTCAGCCTCGTGCACGTCCCCTCAAACCTCACCTCACTTCCTCAACCCTCACTCTCCAGCTCCATTCGAACATCCACAAACCACTAATAACAATGCCTACCCCCTCAGACACCGATCCGACAGATAGCACACAAGATGGCTTCTCCCTCCTCCAGCACGGCCACAAAGACATGGTGCAAGCCACAGCCTTCAACGCCTACGGCGATCGCTTCGCATCTAGCTCGGTCGATGGCAAGATAAAAGTGTATAATCGACATAAGGACGGCAGTTGGAATCTGTGTGATACGTGGGGTGCGCATACAGCTGAGATATTGCAGGTTTGTCATCTCTTGATTTGACATATTCTACACATGTGTTCCCTTGAACTGCGTTTTGTTCTCTTCAATTGGGTTCAGTTGAGTTGGGTTCCTTTCTATGCCCATTCAAGTCACATAAAGTACAATTGACGACTTACTCACATCCCAAATCAACAGATCCAATGGCTCCCCCCCACAATCCACCCACATCTAATAGCCTCCATTGGCACCGATGGACGCTTCAAGCTCTGGGTCGAGGACCCAACCCTCCCCCCTTCGAAAGGTCGACGCTTCAACTCCCACAGCAACAAGCCCATCTACGAGCTCCGCTCCCCCTCACGCGCACCCTACCTCTCCTTCGCCATAACGCACAACACAACAACACGGCACACCTACCTCGCACTCATAGACCGCAACGCAATCCTCACAGTCTACGAGAATGACGAGCCCGAGAACCTCGAGAGCTGGACCGATCTGGACCGCGTGAACGTGTGCGAGCGGCCCAAGCGCGGCGAGGAGGTCAGTTTCAAGGTAGCATTCGACCCGAATCTCGAGCCGTGCTATATGGGGATCCGGCAGGGCGTTGCGAGGGACTCGCTGGGTGTTGTGGTTGCAAGTATGAACCGGGCGAGTATTTGGCGCACGAAGGAGATCAGCCATAATGTTAGTCTGGGGGCGGTTACGACCAAGGAATTCTATCTTGCGGCTGAGTTGAGGGGCCATAAGGGATTGGTGAGGGATGTGGCGTGGGCTCCGGGGAATATTAGGGGGTTTGATGTTGTGGCTACGGCATGTAAGGATGGGTTTATCAGGGTCTTTCAGGTTACTACGCCTGGGAAGGGTGGTGCACGAGGTGCTGGTGCTAGTGCTGGGAGTAATAACACTACGGGTTCCAGTTCGGGAACGACGTCGTTGCGCAGTAAAGATTTTTCCAAAGTGCCTGAAAAGGTCGTCGTTCCTCAACAGCGCAACTCCGCTGAGAACGGGAGTGGATCTCGAGTCGCGCCCAGCGGGATTGGAGCCGGGTTACAATATACACGGCCACGGAACCCAGATTCTCAACACCAACAACAGCAGCAGCAGGCGAGAGAGGGCGAGGTATTGCACGTAGCGAAGGAGGTATCGCGGTTAGAGGCAAATCGCAATCCGGTATGGAGGGTGGAGTTTGATGCTGATGGGCAGCTACTGGGCTCTACGGGCGATGATGGGAAGTTGATGCTTTGGAGGAGGGGGCCGAGTGGGAGCTGGAGTAAGAGTTCTGAGTTGGCTATGACGAGGACGGTCGTTGCTTGAGACGAGGATGGGATTCCTGGTTGGGGTTGGAAAGGGATGAATCTTTGTTTTAAGCGAGGGTTTAATCGCTTTCGTAGGGAGATGATGGCGTTTTGGAGTTGAGTTTTGTTTGCTTTGAGATGTCGGTCACATTGCAGATACCCGTATTCAGTCTCATTCAGAAGACAACATAGTCTGCATTCTCATTTCAGGCCAGAAATACAGATTATCGACCCGTGCTACTTGTCCATTCATCCATCCCTTTACTCCAAAAAAGCATAGCCTTGGTATAAACCCAACCTAACCAGCCAATGCAAACGGCACCCAACCAAGCCAAACCAAACCTATCCAAGAGTAAACCCGTTTCCCAAAACCCAAGCCCAGACACTGACACAAACATAAAGACATGACTTCTCATCTCAATCCACAAGCCCCTCAATAAGAGTATCAAAAACCTGTTCCCAATCGGGGACCTTCAACTGACACCACCACCTCCCATCCCACCATCCCTTCTCATTACCACTAATCCACTTCTCCTCCAACACCCTCCGAATCTTCTCATCGCCCCCTAAATTACCCCCTTCTTTCTCAATCCACCTCCTCTCCGCCTCTTCCTTCGCCTTCTTGACAACCACCTCGTCGTCCTCACACCGATACAGATCGCACTTTGAACACTCCGTACATCCCCTCCCACCATTTGGTCGGAAGTGCTCGCAGAAATGCCGATACCCTTCCCCATTTCCGATATCCTTGCGGCACACGTAGCACATCTGATAACCGCACACACAGGTGAGTTTATTGCAGCCAGATGATTTCACAAAGGACGTGTTGCAGCGGGGACACGTCCGCTTGATAGCTAGCGACATAGCGAGCTCGACCTGTGTGCGCAGAGCTTGAAGTGACGATTCGTGGCAGATATGGATATCCGTCCAAGCCTTCGAGCAAGAGATACAAGACGAGCGAGCACATTCTTTGTTCTGGCATGTGAATTTCAGACCGAGTCGTCTACGACGGAGACGCATGACCGAGGCGCTGAAATGGGCGATGGCGAAATCGCCGAATGTCTGTCTCGAGGAGACGAGCAGAAACAGGAAGGAAAATAGTATGAAAAATGGTAAAAGGAAGGGTATCATGCCAACGCCTAGAGTCAAAATCACAAGTGTGTAGAGGGATGAGGGGCCGGGCCCACCTCGTTTGAGTCGCCAGTAGCGCTGAGTCTCGGGGAGGTAGAGCTCGTCGACTTCGGCGTAGGTGCAGAAGGGGCAGCGGATGAGCGGGAGTTGGGTCTTGAGGAGGTTGTCCTCGGCGAGGCGTTCGTCGAGTTTGCGGAGGATGTCTTTGCCGCTCTTCTCTTCGAGGAAGGCTCGTCGGACGAGGGTTTGGGGGATGCATCCTTGACAGTCGTCGGCCATCGCTGCTACACAGCGTAATGTGCCGAGTTTGAGATCGATGTTCCGTTGCCATCCTTGGCCGAAAACTGCTTCGTTGACGGCGTGTCGCACGCATTGGAAGCAGATGAAATGCCCTCCATCACAAGCGGATAGTTCCTCGAATGTCGTAGACGTAAAGCAACATTCACAATCACTCAATGCCTCATTTGCCTCCGCTTCAGTATTGTTAAGCTCCAAAGCCAACGCATGATCCTTATCCTCTCTCTCAACAAGCAATCGTTCGTTAAGTGGCCGTATGAGAGATTCAAAAAGTTCCTTATCCAGCTCTGGAGATCCAGTAGTCTTGAGAGTAGGGACAATAGATCCCTGGCCAGAAGACTGCCATATGACAAGAGGATGATGCTCCGTTTCCGAGGAAGACGTGGTTTTCCTCCGCAGGAATAAAGATGATATGGAGAACCGCCATGATTTCGAGGAGAGTGTAATAAGAGTTGGTCGAGCTAGGGTATAAGAATGGTTGAACTCAGCCAGGACGGCATTGATCGTAGATCTCGAGAGGCCTTTGAATTCATGATACGCAACGGCCTTAACAGCCTTCTTGTAATCCGCATTTCTGAACTTCTCTTCCTGCGAAACAAGAGCCTCCGCCTCCGTCTGCTGCACTGATGTATCTTCTTTGTCCTGCTGCCGTTGGTGCTGGTGTGCCTTCTCCTTCCCAGCGACCCTGTACCGGCCTCTCACCCACTTCATCTTATGCTTGAGTAGAGTCTCCGTCACGACGGCCAGTCTAGACTCCTCATCGAAATTCGCCAGCATCTCCCGGAAGACCTCGACCTGTACATCGGGGAAGATGGCAGCCAGGGCGACGAGGCTGTTATTAAGTTCCCTCAAGTCCGGATCCTCGGGTTTGACCACCGAGATGTGCGTTTCCTCGCGGATGTATCGATCTGCTGGGGCATCTTTCGAGGGAGGGGGGCTTGGTTCGGGAGAGCTCTGCTGTTCGGAAGAGCCTGCTTGCGTGGAGGGTGAGGTGCGGCTGTTGCTGTTGCGTCGAGGTGCTTTGGGGCTGGATGGTTTGAGAAGCCCTGAAAATGCCATCATGGTGGGCTGTAGGTGGTGATAGGTATCACATTGTTCTCTACTGTCTCCAATAACAGAAACCCCTTGAACAATTCTGATCCGACGCGTGGTTGTTGTGCTCGTAAGGATGACAAAGAAAGGTTGAGGATGACACTGGAGTTAAGAATCGGCCTTTCTGGAAGCCCCCAGTCAAGGGTCCTCAAGCATTCACGCACCCCACTTGACTTGGATCCAATCCACCCCCTTTTCTGCGTTCCACTCTCGTATCCGACTTCAGTCACCGCATCACAACACAGGAATTTTATTAAAATGAGCACTTATGTATCTTTTGAGACGGAAATCTTCGAATACTCATATTTTATTAAAAGTTATTTCCTGGTCATACGAATCCCAACCACCTGGTCTTGAAGAGCAAGAGGGAAGATCAAGAAGAATCGATTATTTTATTGATTACGCGGTCTTTCACGCCGCTGCAGTTGCCAATGATCTATATCTAGCACATGCAAGAATATGGTCTAAGTCCCTAGTGCCATCCCAAGGAGAAATTCCTCCCACCTTTTCAATACGCCATGCTATGCGATTTTGTATGCACAAACAAAGGAGAGTAAAACGCCTGAACGACGGGTATAAAACACGCCAAAATCCCCTGCCTTATATTCAGGTGGGCGGCAGAACCATGCAAGAAAGGAAAGGCTCAAGAAGCACGAGATCTTCGTGGATCCTGGGGTGAGCGGCTCGGCGATTGTGACGAGGTATGGGGCTGTTGATCTTCAAGCTCGATAGCAGATCCAGAACTGGAAGCTGTCCTAATCAAACTGACTCTGGCCAGAGGACTTCTCCCGCTCCGCCTATTCTGACCAGTGGATGCAGTTGGTGGAAGGGTCAACGATCCTGTTGGAGGTCCAGATTCCGAAGGAGATCCTGCTTCAGGAGGTGAAGTTGCGCCATCATGATAAGAACCCAGAGACTCAATAGAGGACTTCCACTCCCCCTTCTTGAACTCTGCTTCTGTGAGTTCGTAGACTTGGCCTGATGGACCTCCAGCTCCTGTCATATAAGCACCCCCTGCAAGCTTCTGACTTGCCTGTGCCATTGCGTATTTCTTCTTGTCTTCCTCTCCCATAATACTCTCAACTCGTCGTGGCATGTACACGGAATTTGTGTATGTCCCAACAGAGACATTACTGTCGAAAGAGTCTCTAGGATGAAGCTGGGGCCGGCCACCCAAACCTCCAAATGCACCTGGGACCATGCTGACCAAAGAGTCGTTCGCTTGTTGATACCATCCACCTGGTAATCGTTCTGGTGCAGTGAAGCGACCTTCGACCCGATCAGGCGGTTGCAGAGGCAGGGCAGTGCGGGTGAGCTGGTTGTTCTGAGCTTCGGCAGCTGGTTTGAAAGTTTCTGGCACAATGTTAAGATCATCGCCCTCGGCAGCTGCTTTTTCAATGACTTGTTGCGGGCTCGTCGAAGAATCTGCTGCACCAGCATCCGCTCGAGGTCCTCCCCACGTCCGTTGACCAGCAGTGAAGATTCCATAAACCATATAGTACCAATTGAAGAACGGGTTGACAATGAACATGAGAGGGTAGAGCCAAATTTTGTAGCGCTTCAGCTTGATACCAAAGTAGATCATCATGAGCCAGTTCAGACCCAATGATATGGCAATGAAACCGACAGGGAGATTTTGGATCTTCTTTGAGGTGCTGATGATGGAGATCAACATGATGAAGAAGAGTAGAGCGGTCGTTCGAATGGTATTCTGCATGAATCGCACCATCGCCAAAATCGGGTATCTCTTCCAGATTCTCATATCAGTCAACATGCAAACCTCATTCGTAATAAACCCCAAGAACCATCGTCGTCGCTGTTTGACAAGTGAGGTATATGTTTGGACAGCTTCAGTCTTACAGAATGCAGAGGTGCACATCTGAATCTGGTACCTCTTCTTCGCACCGATCATGAAGAGATGGGTCAGCCACCTATCCTCGCCCAGATGACACTTTCCGTAGTCGAACAGATCCTCACACTGCTCGGCTTTGTCTGCAAAATAGTATTTGGCCATTCTTCGGAAAGCTGAAAATCGTAGCATTGTCAGGGCTCCAGGTAAACAGGTGACCGCTCCACATCCAGATTCAACTGTCCGCTCGAATAGTTGACCATGAATGTATTCCATGTCCTGTAAAAGGGTGATGAGACTGTGCTTCTTCGTGGTTGCCGTGATCACCCCCGTCATTGCAAGCATATCTCGAGTGTTTCCTGGGCTCAATTCCATGTCGTAGACGAAGTTTTGCAAGCAGACACGATCTAAAATGCAGTCCGAGTCGATGAACAGGATGAAGAGGTTGTCATTTCGCTTCAGGTATTCGGTGTAGACTCTGTCGATGAGCTTGAACGTAGCTTTCTGACAATGCCTCTTTCCACCATGCGGAAATCGGGAAACTGTAATGCGAGCGGTTCGGTATGTGACGTCGATGCTCTTTGGGTACGAATCAAGTGATAGTGGTACGCCGAGTTTCTCGATGGTATTGAGGTACAACTCATCTTCCTGATCTCCGTCAAACGAGAGGAAGACATGGATACACGAAGGTGGATAGTCGCAATCAACGACTGAATCAACAGCCGTCACGAGAACATCAGGATCCTCCTTATAGCATGGCATGACAATGACCACCTTCGGCGCCGAGTGTTCATCCAAGACCTGTTTTATGCGCTTTGTACGGCCAAGGGAATGAGTGACCAACTGATAGACGCAGAACAGCCATGGCACCGTCAGGAGTGCTGCGAATGACCAGAAACCGAACCATTGTAGGAAGGAAACCATTGCCTTGGGGAAGTATTGAGTAATTCCGTCGGGTAAGGGAAGGGTGACCACCATGATAGGAAGGAAGATAAGTCTAATCGTGCAGGGTCAGCTCCGATTTGGGAGTGAGAAGGTAGCCAAGACGTACCTCAGTAATGTGAATGCAATCGCAATGAGCACAGCCAGAACCTTGACCGACCAATGCTCAGCTTTCTGATATACCTTCACCAAGCAATACATGAACGCTGCCAACCAGAGAAACCATTCCAGGAACGCAGCTACCATAACTGAACCAACAATCGCGGTATACGCAATCTAGCACCACCATGTCAGCATTTCTCACTAGCTACCCGGGACTAGAAATCCATACGTCTTTGACCGGCCATGGTGAAGTGTCGTATTGCATGTTGGGCGACGATTTTTTAAACGAATGTGGTTTTGGAGAAGTAACAAGAAAGCACTCCCAGAGTGTCTCTCGGAAAAGTTGACTTTCTCAAGTGCGCGCTTTGAGTGACCTGGAAACTGCAGGTTCCCGCAAACGAAAGTCCAGAAGGTGGGTAGCTGCATTTATACGCGTCAGTACTCTTTCTATTCCAGGATTGATCCTAAAACTAGCTCAGGGTCGCAGTGGAATTTCGTACAGATTATTCGCAGGGGAGGCTTCTAATCATCCAACAAAAATTTGTTGATAGATACCTACCTACCTAGTTGGTGTTGGTGTTGGTGAATGGACTGCGGCCAAGTCACACGACTTCAGATTTTCGAGTGACGCCAACGTCGGGCACAAGGCGTGCGGCAGATGATGATACGTAGCCGTTGTTGCTCCAAGCGGTCGATGCTTTGCGGTTGCAGAAATGGAACGAGTGGACGGGGTAAGTTGTGAAATGGTCCACAGCGTCTATTAGATGGGTTGGATGGTTTTATGGCGAGTGTTGAAACTGAAGGTGAAGATTCCGGCCCGCAGTATGTCGTAGATATATTAGATTACTTTAGTCGGATGTGGTAAGTGAGGTAAGGCAAGAGCCGCCCCCAACATAGAAGTGACGATGTCTTGGTTTGGAAAGAGTGGCCGTGAACGAATGGCTGGAGGTTGAGTTCCTAAAATGGATGTTGATGTATCAAAGTCTTCAAGAGACCATGGAAGGAAAAAGGCTGTTCATGAGAGGGATGGCATGACAATAGATGAATAGGACAGGGACTGTGGTTCAAGTCTCTGTAGGGATTCGTAGGAGAAGAAGAGACCGAGGAGTAAGGAAGTGAGTAAGTAGATGAGAGACGAGAAGAGAAGAGGGAAAGAAGGTTAAGTAACGGCTAAACCAGCACCAGAAGACGATACTGCATCGGGTCTGCGCCAATGGACTTCCCACCTGTCTGTCTGTCTGTCGGACTTGCAGAATAGAAGCTTGCTTGCTTTCTTGGTTTCTTTCCGTGCCTTTTCTCCCGGCAAAGCAAACGAAACGAATCAAGGCGACCTAGATGCCACCACAGGCAAACCGACACTCGAAGCTGCGAGCTACCAACCCTCATCCAAGTTTGAGGAACGCCCCGGATGCTTGGCACCCTCGTGGCCTTGCCCGTCTGGGAATTGGGAATGTCGAGGACCAGGCCGCCTTGACGGGTCTGAGCTACGAGCCTCCCCTAGCCTCCCCTCCCCTCGCCTCCTGCACGGTCGGTGCGGCAGAGCAGAGCAGAGTGACTGCAAAGCCGGGTGACGATACCTACTCGAAACGGGTGGGTGACGGATTTAGAATGAAGCAGTTGGTTGGAGAGCGGACGAGGACGAGGAGGGGAAGAGAAGAGAAGAGAACGACGGACGGGAGAGAAGTCCATGCCCATCCACATCCCATCCCATCCCTGCCCTTGTCGTCCTCGGAAGCAGCCTCCTAAGCGAAGAAGCTGTTCCTCCACATCCAAACTCCACCCAAACACGGCTCCACCCAAACCCAGCAGCACATCATACCATCCCAGTCAAGATCGCCTCGGTGCAGACAACACCACCACAACTCCCAAAACAGCGACAAAAAGCAGGCATTTATTGCATGTGGCCAATGTATATAACGGCCATTAAGGCCTACTCTGTCTTTATGGCCACCGCAACATCATCACTATTTCAGCACTCGTTTTCGCCTATCCCATCATTTCAGGTTCAACTCAGCTGCGGCCATCACCTCGCCGTCCCAACTCTGCATGCAGCGCAGCTGGCCAGTCTGTGCAGTACTGCGCCCAGACACACCGTCGATGCTTCGCTCTCTCTGCACCTCTTTTCTTCTCTTGGACCAAGACTCCAAGATCACCATCATCACCTCCCTACCGTAAATTTACTAACTACTGATGCTTCCAGTATAGTTGCCGCAACCTTTCATTTCTCCTAGTGTCTACCCAAGCACGCCGTCACTGTTTAGTCTACCGACGGAAACACCATCACAACACTAATTCAGGGGTATCAAACTTAAAACAAATGACTTCTAGCAGCAGTCAACCTCGGTTTGTTATCATAGAGTATTTTATTACGAAAGCGATAGCCAAGCCGGATCGACTTTCCCTAGGTCTCTGGAGAATGAGAGTGGGAGCTATGGAAAGTCAGACATTTCGATACTGAAAACCCAGCGGCTGCTCTCGCGGAATTTATTCACCAGTGCAATTGTGTAATTGTACCCAAGCTGGAGACTGTACTACCTTCATAAGTTCACAGCAAGTATCAGCATAAGACATCCAACTCTCACAGTACGCCAATTACAAACTCCCACTTCACTTCAATTGTCCATTGTCCAAAATATCCAGAACAGACATCAAATTTCACCACACTTCATTCGCACTTCAAGCCGTGCGCCACACTTTCACGCCATCGCTCTGGGGTCTCACTCATCCAGCAAAAGTTCAGCTTCCAAGATCTTTCTCTGTTATCAATGTCTCACACACTCCCTCACTTCTCCATTCAGCGACCTCACAAATCACCTACTGTAACGATCACCAACGATCACCACCCGAAATCTATTTCCACCCCACGAGCAAACAAACAAAACCAAAAGACATCATACGATACCACCAGCTACAACAAAATACGATACGAACCTAAAATGCAACCTACATATTCGCCCCATCCACTCAACCATCACCAACCCCCCAAAGCCGCGCTGCAAGTCGTCCATCAATCTGCAGGCAACATGCACACCCGCATACTTCGCCTCAAAGCCTCCCCCTCCCCAAAAACAGAACAGAACGAAACCAACCAGAGTTCCTCTCCCCAGACACCACTGCCAACACACTGACACTACTCGCTTAACCACTATCCGGAGAATATCTCTCCATCCAACCCCCCCAAAACACAAGCCCATGACGCTCTTCTCTCCCGTCCCTCCTTACCTCTCCAAACCGGCAAAACCCCAACTTACCAACTAATCAACTTTACCAACTCACCAACCAACCACCCCAGCCTGCCTGGCACACCAAACCACACGAACCACACCCCATGTTTCGTTTCAGATCATCTCCTCATCCCGTCGTCTTGTCTGTGCTTATTTTTAGACGAGAGCGAGACATCTGAAGCGAGACGAATGAGAATTGAAACCAGAAGTCCCTTTAACCAGACAATACGAATATACTTGCTTTTTACTCCCTCAGCAGGTGATAGACAGCACTGTGGCGAATACGAAGAATCTCAATCGATGCGTTTGCATTGCATTGCATGGTCTCTCCTTTCAGCAGAACGTAGGACGGAGAATCGTACTTACCTTCTTTTCCCTTGCCTTCTACAGGTGCTGCCCACGCAGTTTGGTACAGTTGAGTGACGGAGCGAATGAATGAATGAGTGAAAGAGTGGGTGTATTTGCTAGCATCCCCAAGCCTCTACAAGCAGTGAAGAAAGACACATGCGAGTATGTACGTAGGTATTTACATAGCACAGCTCAGCCCAGCAAATGAAAAGACCACCCCATCTCATCCCCTCAATTTTCTCACCCCATCTTCTGGAATCCCAATCAACAACAAATTTTTCGCACGCCGGTTTTTTTACTCTCCTCTCTCTCCATTCCAGCCAGGCCATCTATCTATCCCATCCCACTATCATTTGCATGGCGGTGACTGAACGATCAGACAGACGCATCTCCTCCCATCTCCCGGAAAATCAACCAACAACATCCGCACTTCCCTCCCCTAATCACAAGATCGTCGTTAGGATCTGATACTTCCCTGACGAATAACCCGCTACTCCGCAATGAAGCGAGCAAGGGCATGTCGAGAGAGAATCGATCACATCATCCCCCGTATCGATGAACGGGCGCGCCAAAATCCCCTCGTCGGTCCTCATATCCATGCGGTTGGTTGAAGTTGGACTCGAGTGTGTGTCGTCGAATGGATCGAATCGAGCATAGAAGCATTGTTGGTTGTGAAACCAGATCCCAAGAGAACAAAGCAGAAAGCAAGCGCTCTCAAGATCTGTATAACAAAGCGTTGTCTAATCATGACCTAAAACCCCACACAAAGGACGCTGTCATCAGCACTGATATCTCTTCTCTCGTACAAAAATAAAGGTACATGACATTAAGAAGCAAAGGAGCAATTGTTTGGAATGGTCCGGAGGGATGGGTCCTGGTGCGGAAAGAAGCTACTTCTTGCCATCAGGTTTCCCATCACCGAAACGGGACGCGTGTTCAGCGAGCATGGCTTTTCGAGTGAGTCTGCCAGCTTGGCCTGTGGCTCTTGCCGGTCGCATCACACACGGTTGACTGCCCGGAGAAGTGGCACTCTGCTCAGATCTGTTTCCTGGAACAGAATTCAAGCGGCCGTCCTTCTTTGTAGAAGATTTGCTCTCAACATGGGAAAAGGTTGGCTTCTCATACCAGTCGACATCACTGAGTTGCAATTTTCTGTTGCGTTGGGCGGTGCGGGTGTTGCCAGACCTATCCGGCCTAGCAAAGTTCATCCCGGCCGCTTTATCGAGACCTGTGTTGCCTCCGTGAATATTGTAATTTGGGTTTAGGGGAGCCAGTGTAGAGTCACCATCTTGTTCTTCGCCTTCGCGAATCTCGTAGTTGAGAACGAGGTCTTTGATCCGCTTCTGTTCTTCACGATCGGCGGCCTGTTTGGTCTTCATGGCTATAGCAAAGTTAGAGTCGGAGGGCAGCGCAACTGTGCGGGTCTATAAAAAGATGTTAGCAGGTTGCACCCAGGATACATTTGTTGTGCTAACCTGTTGGCGGTTTCCACGCTTGGTGAGTAGGGAGAATGCCATGGTGTTGGTACTAGCATTGACACCTGTTGAATCATCTGTCCACGATTCATTTCCAGATAGTCCAGGGTTGGGAGCGTTCTCTTTGCGTCTCATGGGAAGAGGTACGTCAAAGGTTGGTTTGCGCTCATGCTTCCTGGAATCTAAACTTTCAGCCATCAGTTTCGCCAACTCACGATCAAAGTCCGCTTCATCTTCGGGGTCAATCTCTTCCTCCTCGCGCGTGACGACAATGGACTCTTCCTCCGAGTCTGTCCCTGGAGCAGATTGCGCATTGTCACCGTTGTCGCCATTGGCAGTAGCCTTAAACTTAACGTTAATTCTTGACTCGTTGAGTATTGAAGGGAAGCCTACGTCAACTTCGTCGTCGGACTCGGAGTCTCCATCAACTTCTGCTGGAGGTAGGCCGATGTCACCCATTTCATCATCGGAAGATTCACTATCGTCGGCCTCAGCCTCGGCTTCAAGGACCTTGTCCATACCAGAAGTCTTTTGGTCTTGTGCCATCGCAAGCTGAAATGCTTTGCTAGCTTCCTCAATATTTGATGCAAGCTTCCACTGGGGTCGAGTCAATGCGAAGACATCTTGGATGATGAATTCGATGTCCATCGGCAATGGGTCCTTTGTGTAAATGTAATACTAAACTTCTGTTAGAGGATGGCCCAATCATGGGACTTTCATAAACTAACCTGCAAGAACGAGAGAAAGTAATCCAGCTTCTTGCCAGATGCACCACGGTTGAAGAATACACCACATGACTCCAAGATCGTTGCTACAAGACGGATACGGAAGAAGTCATCTGGCATGTCAAATGGATTCAATCGACCTGGAATGGGCGGGCCACCTATGAAGGGTTAGCATTCATCAGCCTAGATAGATTCAATTGATCTTACCGTGACCAAAAGTCAGAATACGATAGAGAGTATCAAAGATTACAGGGTGGTCAACCATTCGATAGTTGTATAGCTCGCCCAGGTACTTGACTTCGGCAATGCGTCGCTGGTTGAACTTGAAATCATTCTGCTCTAGGCCAAGCACGATTGACTCCATGACATTGTCAATGACAGTGATGACGAAGGCTTGGTAGTAGCGGTACAAAGCACTGGCCAGAATCGCAAGTAGATGAATGTTCCCATATTTGACCTTTCCAGGTTTCGAGAATACTTTTTCGAGGATTGCAACAACCTTATCATTGTCAGCAAACGGTCGAGGGAAATATGTGACAATCTTACCTCAGTTTCTTCCCAGTGAAGTTTCTTGATCTGCTTGAGAATCTTTGTGTAGTTTCGGGTATTCATGTCAAGGTAGACAAGCTTCCGAATGAACAAATCAATCGGCGTTCTCTCTTTTTGTTGAATAGCAGCTCGAACTGGTGGATCCACATAGTATACAGCGTTCTCGATGAGCATACGCTCCTGCTGACCAATGTGTTGGACTGACTTCTTGCGCTTCAAGGTTTCTAGGAAAGAAGCCATCCGTGGAGAAGTTTCGGGGTTTCGAAGCAGATAGCGTCCACAGTTCTCAAGGAGATTGCAAATGATCTCAATGTTCATTCTTGAGAAGTCATCGAGACTGACTTTGAGGCAGTGAAAAATGACATGTT
This sequence comes from Cadophora sp. M221, assembly GCA_017366145.1. NCBI lineage: Eukaryota > Fungi > Ascomycota > Leotiomycetes > Helotiales > Ploettnerulaceae > Cadophora > Cadophora sp. M221. The sequence goes on from JAFJYG010000406.1 coordinate 17,562, forward strand.
CCGGAACGACTCCAAATTTCGTCAGTTCGGCAAGGTAACGAATGTTACCAAGTCTGGCTTGACCAAGAAACTCCTTCTCCTTTCGTCGTTGAAGACTTCGGAATTCTTGATCCAGGTGATCAACCAGGGCCTTGGTAAGATCTGGCATGTACTTTCCAAGAGTTGCTACTAGTCGAGAATATGAAGGGAGAAGATCACTGCGGCCTTTAGGTATTTCTTGAACTGCCTTCACAAGACGATTTCGGGATGCCTTCGAATTGAGAAAGCAGAAGTCGATAGCGGCTTGATCAATTAGATCCTTGCTGGTGAGGTCGGGGAGGCGTGCCAGGAGTGCGTCCACTTGGGCACCAATTGTCTTGTTGGCAATCGCCGTAGACATATCCTCTTCTTTGGTGCTTTGGGGACCAGCTTCAGCAGCAGCAGCAGCATCTGCTGGATCAATTTTCTTGCCGACCTGCTCGTCCGTGTCCGCCTTTTTCTTCTTGCCGTCTTCGAGGAGCATTCCGGGAACTTTACCCTTCAGGTCAACAAGGTTCTCGTAAAATCTTCGTTCTTCTTCGTCCTCCCAGATTCCAGCACCGTCACCTTCGCCTCGCAAGTACTCGCCAGTCTTGACAAGACCGATGCCTCCATTGGCAGCACCTGAATTGTCTTCATAGTCCTTTAGATCTGGCATTTCTCCACCAATGGCCTCGGCAAGAACCTGTGCATTTGCAATCAAACGTTCTTGTGCCTTAACAACCTTCTCGTAATTTGCTTGTCGGTCTTCAAATACCTGCCCGGATTTGACGTAGGCTTCAGCATCTTTGCGAGCTTGCTTACTGAGCGCCTTTTGGTCGCGAAGAAGGTGGGCTTTGACGTCCTCAAAGTAACGCTTCAAGATGTTTCGAAATCGTTCCTGGAGTTCTGGTGCTGCGAGAGGCGGATCATCACTGGCTGCTTCGACAGGTGCATCTTCGCCAGACTCATCATCTGCGTCTCCATCGCTATTTGCTTCCTTCGTGATACCGTCTGCCGCCACTGTCTTTCGACCTTCAGATCCAGCCTCCTTGACACCGAGTATGTCCCAACCAAACGCCTTCACGAATATGACAAGCAGAGGCAAGTTCGCATGCTCCCGATCATGGCCTAGCAGGTCCTTCAAAACTTCTAGAGGAAACGGCTCCGCGCCGCCGCCCTTGCCTCCCAAGCTGGTCTTCGCCTTCACGTCTACTGCCTTTCCAGAGGCCCCCGATAGAGACTCCTTCCCCCGAGACGCATCATCCGGACGGCTGACATCATCGAGTGTCTTCAATACCCCAACAAGCCAAAGTTCTGTGACAACTCTCAGAAGGACTCTCTGGCGCGTGATCCGCTCTTTCTCTTCCTTTTCTCTTGCCTCTGCCGCAAGAGTTTTCAGTATCGATTTCTCTGGCGTAGCTAATCCCTTGCCCACCAGCCAACCCAAGAATTCGGTGAACTCTACTGGTCCAAAGCGTTGGTGCAGTGCACTGACGATTTCCACTCCAGCCTCGATTTCTCCCGGCGACTTCAATTTACAGAGCCCTTCATAGCAAGCAGATATGATCTCCGAAAGGTACTTGTGTAGACTGAGTGTGCGAATCTCCTGGAGGAAAGTGCTCAACGTAGCGGCGGAAACAGCAGTTCGAAGTCGCTTGATGAAGGCGGTATTCTTCTTCAGAGAGGAGTCGAGGGATTTGTTAACTTCGTAGATGCCTGCAATATCCAATTAGAATATTCCACCCCCAAGTATCCTCTGGTCACTGACCCTTTTCCCCATTCCAAGCACGGCTGTTCAATTCGCGCAACTCGCCTGGAAGCCATGATGTCAGTAAACTTCCACGCGTTTGAGCCCATCCTCCAGAACTTACGCTTCCTCTTGCGATCCATGGGGAGCAGCCGAAGCCTGCCAGACCGGATCGTTGGTATGTACTGAGAGATGTTGTACCTTGTGCCCCCACATTCGCGACTTCTAAGGGAACATGAAGGACCAGTGAAAGTAAGATTTGGTCGAAGCAGTGAGATGCATCGGTATCAAGGCGCGTAGTCGACAAAGAAGTTTGCTGGCTGACGTGCAATCTCTCCAAATATGTGGTGAAAGTTTTGTGCTTGTGTCCTGCAAAAGTTTGGGCAAGACTCTTGATGAGCTCAATCGCTACGTAGGGGAGAGCCTTTAGCGCGGCGGTGCCTTTCCGCTAGCGTTTGATTCATAGCCTTCCCTGGGATTCACAGCCTCGTCAACAACACACGTGGGAGTCAGGAACAAAATCAATAATTTAGCCATTTGATACATTCATTGAATCATGAGGCTACCGAGTTTTTCTCATTCTTTGAGAATTCCCCAACACAGCCGCAGCCTTGCCAAGTTCCAACAGAAGCCCCTCCTCTTGGCAGCCAGCCAGGCGCAGGCTGCATGAATGGTTTCGGCGTTTCGCACGCCAGTTTGCATCTCCTCCAATACTTACAGCATTAAAAATGCTTGCTACACGCTGTTTTACGCCAAGCGCGCCATTGTATGGATACTCTCGCTGTCTGTCGGTGTGGTGGTCGTCGTTGTCTTCCATACTCGATTCCTATTCTCCTGGTTGCTTCCCAGAAAGGGGTTGCATCCGATTAGCTTCACTCCTCTGTTGAGTTTGTTCCACAACAGCAAATCTATCAAGGAAGCAGGTACAATAATGTCCCTCTCAAAAGTCTGAGTTCTCAAGTGGCAAGCTGCCTGTAGCAACCAATTTCCAAAAGAATCATTCTTTGTTGACAACTGGCTAGCTTATTCTGCTCTCAAATTGATGGATGTGGTGTGTTCCCGTTTGATGCATTTGTTTTATTGGTTTTCATTTCCTTTGCTGCACCTACATATCCTTCTTTTGAAATAGTCACATGTAAAAAATTTTTTGGCTCTCTTTCGGGTTTCTAGATTTGACTTTGTCTTTGTCTTTGTCGCTTTTGATGTTTTACTTTCCGTTGTCATTAGTCATGTACCGCATGCATGCAATATTGCAAGTGCCAATATTTGAGAACATCATCCATTTCCTGGCGGTGGAGTTGGTTCCGAATCTGGTGAAGATATCTTGAGAGATTTTTCCATCGTGGTCAATGCACCCATTCCACTTGTACGCCTTTTCTTCCTTGAGAACTTTCAAGACGAGGACATAACAAGGGATATATCATCAAGCCTCACCAACAATGTGGGGGCTGAGAATCAGAAAATGCGGTATTAATAGCAGAAGGGATGGTGAACTTGTAAGACTTTACGTGGGGCTATGACACCGCTGAAGAGCTTATTTCGGGATTGTATGTGCTGTTTCCACAGCCACAGACGTGGATGTTTTGCTCATCATTTCATGTGCCTAGGGCCATGGGGAAACCTTACTGCGGAGATGAGGTGCAATTTTGGGGGCATTACATGCCGGATCCTTGGGAGTCTTACCTTACTGGTGTATGACAAAAGGATTCCTCTCCGCCGATTTTCTGATATTGTGAGCCCTTGAACGTACGATTATGGCAGTAGCAGAGCTTCGTTTGTCGACCGCTGATATGCCGAGGAAGTCTTGTATTTGGAAGGATCATCAAAGGGCAGTATTGGATTCGAGTGCCAGAATGAACAAATATCCCATGAGTGAAGGCATACTCATGAATTTCACATGATTGTCAAGATTATAGCAGATCCTCTAACTCCCTACTACAGATCTTCAAAATTACCATAGCTAGTACTTGTATAATGGTATCCCCCACATCGGCAATTGGCTGACTACCGTTTAGATAAAACGTTTAGATAAAACGCCAGTGCGAGATACTCGAGCATCTCCGGGGCAAGGACCAGTGACAAGTTTCGATTGCAACTCAACAAAGCAGGGGGAAACATAATATACAGGGTTTAGTCGATGGTTGGCGCGGGGTATTGCATTCTACGGGAGGGCCAGGATAATCTCTCGGATATCGATCGGTAGGCACGGTATATGCTGGAAATATGTTGCTTTTTGCTCTTTATCATTGCCCAAGGACGGCTTAGTAGTGTCATTTTTTACGCCTCTCGACAACACCTGTTCATCCACCGATGCTTTCTTCTGACGAGCGAACAATTCAGTTAGTGGTCAAAGATAAGGCTGCTTGCAGCTGCTTTAGCGAGCGCCGCCCGGAGAAGTCTGTTTTTCACGACTGGATCACTGTGGAGATCCAGACCAGCGGGCCAATGAGCTCGTCAGGCCCACCCTTTTCCTACTGATAAGAAATCGACGACACCAGCTTGCCCGTTCCACTGCCAGACGTCAAAGCCAGCAGACTTCCCTTCTGCTGGAGATCCGCGGAAGTGACCGTGACGATGGAGACCTGCAAATCCCAGTATCCCGCAATCTGGAAGTCCTTAGGCCCGTCAAAGCCCTCCCACGAGAGCCCAGTTCCGCGCAGATAATCATCACTACCCACCACAGCTTGGTCCTGTCCGAGGTAGGTCTTGTTGTAACCCGGCTTCCATAATTGGTAGGATCTCAGTCCAGATGGCGAGCTTTCTTTCTCTATCTGTATCTCCACGCAAATCTAAACTCCTCAATCCTCCCTCCCGCTTGTATTTGGTCCTTGACCTTGAGTAACCCACCTCCAGTTGCAACATTCTTCTTTCATTCCTTGCTCACGTTGAATCTACTTCTCTATCTCGAGCCTTCTATCTTCAATGTGCTCAAGCCATTGAACGTCATTCACCATTTCTTGAAGAAGCATCCACCTTAATCTTCACATCGTCTCTGTACATACTCTCACATCATGTCTATCAACATGGTTCCAACAGATATTCTCACGCCTCTCTCAACCGCTCCTCCCTCTCCAACACTACAACAAAAGAAGCCAGTTCGGAACCTATCGACTATATCTTTCAGACTACCACCGACCCCACCCAAATCAGAACACAGTGGAAGTGAAATTTCCGATGAATCGTCACCCAGTTCAAGAAGAGCCAGTTCAGCAGTAGTACCTCGATACCCTCTACCTCCACCCACACAACCGCCCACGGAAATCCTCAAGGAAGATCTCAAGACTCCAGACAACCACGTCCCAAGAGATCCTAGACTTATCCGCCTCACCGGTATACATCCATTCAATGTCGAAGCACCACTCAGTGCTCTTTACGATGAAGGGTTCCTCACATCACCCGAACTCTTTTATGTACGCAACCACGGAGCAGTACCACAGGTTGACGATGCCTCGATACCAGACTGGGAGTTCTCGATTGAGGGGTTGGTCAGACATCCCATAACCATGACACTCAAGCAACTCATGGCGGAATACGAACAAATCACAGTCCCAATCACCCTCGTCTGCGCTGGAAACCGAAGGAAAGAGCAGAACCAAGTTCGAAAGTCGAAAGGCTTTTCATGGGGAGCTGCTGGTGTTTCCACTGCCTTGTGGACGGGTGTTGCGATGGGAGAACTGCTCAAGAGGGCGGCGCCGTTGCGGGGAGCAAAGTACGTCTGCATGGAGGGTGCAGACAAACTTCCGAATGGGTATTATGGAACATCGGTGAAGCTCAACTGGGCCATGGATCCAAACAGAGGGATCATGGTAGCTCACAAGATGAACGGAGAGATGCTTCGACCCGATCACGGAAAGCCTTTACGGGTCGTCGTTCCTGGCCAGATTGGAGGCCGAAGTGTTAAATGGTTGAAGAGACTCATTGTCACTGCTGCTCCAAGTGACAACTGGTATCACATCTACGACAACCGAGTTCTCCCAACGATGGTCAGTCCTGAACAAAGTGCCAATGAACCGAAATGGTGGATGGATGAGCGATATGCCATCTATGACCTGAGCACGAATAGTGCCACAGCATATCCAGCACACGATGAGAGGCTATCCCTGGTTGACGCTCCAGAGACATACAAAGTCCGTGGTTATGCATACGGAGGAGGTGGTCGAAGAGTCACGAGAGTTGAAGTGACACTAGACAAGGGGAAGTCTTGGGCGCTCGCAGACATTAGATACCATGAGGATGACTACAGGGATCAGGCTGACGAAGATGAGATGCTATTTGGTGGACGACTGGATATGGGGTGGCGAGAAACATGCTTCACGTGGTGTTTTTGGGAAATCGACTTGAAGGTTGATGAACTGAAAGTCGCTGGTGACATTATGGTCAGAGGTATGGATGAGAGCATGAATGTACAGCCACGAGATATGTATTGGAGTGTTCTGGGGATGATGAACAACCCGTGGTATCGGGTCACCATCAACAAGGAAGGAGATTCTCTCCACTTCGAGCACCCTACACAACCAGCTCTGATGCCCGGGGGATGGATGGAGAAAGTGAAAGCCAAGGGTGGCAACCTCGCAAACGGCTTCTGGGGAGAGAGTATGGGAGGCGAGGAAGAAGCTGGCACTGTCGAGCCAAAGAAGGAGATCAAGATGACCAAAGATGGACTTGACAGGAGTATTACCATCGATGAACTCCGCAAGCACGATGGAGAAACATGCCCTTGGTTCGTAGTTAATGGCGAAGTGTACGATGGCACGGCATTCCTCGAAGGACACCCTGGCGGTGCAACCTCGATCATCGGTGCGGCAGGGCAAGATGCCACGGATGAATTCATGGCAATCCGTACGTCCACATCCCCAATCCCCTTTCTCAAGCCTGGAACTAACCACCCCACAGACTCCGAAACCGCCAAAGAAATGATGCAACACTATCACATCGGCTCCCTTGACGAAGCCTCCCGCGCCATCCTCCTCGACGGCCCCGAAGAGATCTCCTCGGAAACGGCGGCCCCTCGAGAGATCTTCCTCCAATCCAAAGTCTGGACCAAAGCCCTCCTCTCAGCCAAGAAGTCCATCTCATCAGACACACGCATCTTCACATTCTCTCTCGAGCACGGGAATCAAACAATCGGCCTCCCCATCGGCCAACATCTCATGATGCGTCTCCGCGACCCAGTGACACGAGAAGCCATCATCCGATCCTACACGCCCATCTCAGAAGGCACCGATAAAGGCAAACTCGACGTCCTAGTAAAAGTCTACTTCGACACCGCCGAGCGCGCCGGCGGCAAGATGACCAAAGCACTCGACGCGATCCCCGTAGGCCATTTTGTGGATTTCAAAGGCCCGATTGGGAAGTTTGAGTACCTGAAGAAGGGAAATTGTACTATTGGCGGAAAGCCGAGGTTCGTGAAGAGGTTTATTATGATTTGTGCTGGGAGTGGGATTACGCCTATTTTCCAGGTGTTGAGAGCGGTTTTGAGTGATCCGCTGGATGAGACGAGGTGTCTTGTGCTGGATGGTAATAGACTTGAGTCTGATATCCTCTGTAAAGAGGAGATGGATTGCTTGGTTAAGGGGCAGGAGGAGAGGTGTAGGTTGCTTTATGCGTTGACGAAGCCAGATGAGAGTTGGAAGGGTTTGGTTGGGCGTGTAGGTAAGGAGTTGCTGGAGAAAGAAGTTGGGCAGTGTCATTCCAAGGATGGGGATGAGTTGGTCTTGATTTGTGGACCGGGTTCGTTGGAGAGGAGCGTGCATGGGTTCCTAAACGAGATGGGGTGGAAGGACGAGGATTTGTTGTTCTTTTAGTCTGCTGAGATGAATATGCATCTGAAGCCATTTGTACATATGGGTGTTGGTCGATGGTAGCTATGAAGCCACAAGATTGCTGGCGCTGGAGTTACATAAATATTGTTAGCTGCAATTCATGGATTCTTGCAAATCGCTCTGATCTCTTCCACTGTCTCCAACATATGTCACATAGTTTGAAATGAACAAGCAACATCCATCATGAGTAAGAAGCAGTATGACTTCGAGATTATCTACCGAAACCAAACCATCCTTTCTTCTGCTGCGCAGTTTGCTCAGTAGTCTGGCCCTTGGCAGCTGGCTCCTGCGCACTAGACTCAACTTTATCCTGGATCTGTCGTCCTGGATACTCGATATAATTCCATGCCGCATCAAAGAAGAGCGGCTTGACGGGGATAGGCTCGAGTTTTGGCGGGTAGGTGACGAGGTTCTCTAGGTTCACGCTTTTCACTGGATACTCGTTGAGTTTCTCAACAAGCGGTTGGCGGTTGGCTTGCTCTCCAGACTTTTGCGTGCTGTCGTTGAGGTTGGCTAGTTCGACGAGGGCGCGGTAGTGTTGCAATTCGCCGTCTAGGAGGTCTTTTAAATATTGCACCTCCGTTGGGGAGATCGAGATGTTAGGTGGTGAGGAGTCAGATGTATCCATTGAGGATTCAAGTTGTGAGTGTGCGGCGTTGCACTTTTCTGAAGCGCGGGCGAGGAGAGCAAGTGCGTTTTTAGGGTTCGATAGTAGGGCGTATGAACGGGCGATTGTCAGGCATCTGATAATTTTTTGTTAGTTGTATCCTCCATATTGGACGAGATAACTTACTTCAGAGCCGAGAAGTAGCCATACTTGGCTTCCAGCTCTGCCAGAAATTCTGTATCACCGGCCACACCAGGGAGCTCCTTGATTGAATCTAGACTTTGCAGAATGGAATCATAAAGGACAGCTTTCTCGCGTAGACGTGCAAGTTTGCGTCCTGTTCCGTCTTCCTGCACTGGCTTCTGGCTCGACTTCTTCTTGCCTGGTTGAACCGCTAGACCGCTGGCCACCGCACCATCTTGCTGTCCAACCAAGACTCTGTTCCGTCCGATTCGCCAGCTGACCATCTCATAACTGACTGCTGTTCGGGTGATTTGTAGACTCTGCATTCGTCTGTCACTTTGACCAACTCCTTCTCCAGCCAGCTCGTCGATCGCATGCTTCGTTGCATCTACAGTATCTTGACTTGCAATGAGAATTTCGTCATATGCAGAGGCCCTCTCCTTTGCCTGTGCTGCTGTCACAGACGCCAGTGTCTCCGTCAACTTCTGAGCTGCGCTATTGACTGAAGCCAATGCTGTTGCAATAGCAGCATCCTCCAAATCAACTGTTCGAGACCTCCAGATTATTGTCTTGGGAATTGTACCAGCCTCCGCAGTCGTTGCTTTCGCTTTTGTGGGCCGTTCATTCAGTGCATCGGGATCCAACTTTTCGACCTGGGAAACAAGTTTCGCATCCGAGCTTGGGAAATACTTTCGTGCAATAGCTTCAATAGCGACAGTTCGTGGAAGTTTCATCTGGTAGGCTCCATATCGTATGCTTGGATCGACTGGGTCCGACAGTAGATCTTTGAAAATCTCACTCTTTGTAGATGTAGCCAACGCACTGTATATGATCCTAGCCTCGGAATAACTCTTCACGCAAGGCTCCCAGCTCTGTTTCTCGAATGCCGTGGCCCCAGAGAGTGAAGCTGCGTACGCACGTGCTTCCAGAACATCCTCATCGACTGCTCCTGTGGTTACTTGATCTGCAAGAAGTTGGAACAAATCGTTGGCGTATGCTGTAGCTTTATGTAACCGGGAAATGATATGTGTCCGAGTCGAGCCAGTAATGCCTTTCTTCTCCGTGGAATGGATCTCTCTCATGGACATCGCATGTGCCCAGGCACGCTCTGAGGTGAGCAACATGAGGCGGACAAACCTGGCGGATTATTAGCACATATGTCAGAAGTCACTGCGAATAGTCCAACATACTCATGGTTGCGAGCAATGTCCTCAGCGGTAACCTGGGTCTTGCCAGAGTCGTACTTCGCGCGGGGTTTTGTCGCAATTCCAAGCTTCTTCCGTAGGTTGTGGATTTTATTCGACAGGCCTTTTCGATACGTCGCATAGTCTCCCTCAAGCTTTGCCTTCTCGCGTCCGGATGCGACGAACTTGGTGACCTCCATCTGTGGATGTGTGGTGTTGTCAATTGTCAATTGTCAATGACCCAGCAGCTTTCTGGACATTGTCAGTTGGTGGGGTCGAGCCTTCGCGGATTTGTGGTTGGTTTGCCGAAGGGGAGACCAGCCCAAACTGCGTCAGCCCATAGCAAGGATTAAAATGCGCTAAAAATGTTGTCTTCATTGCAGACCTCGACTTCAGTCTGAGCTTTACCTCCTATCCATCACGACTCTTGCGAAAGCCCCTACCTACACCTGCAACAGCTGCTCTGGAGCTGCAGCTACTAGGGTGCAACTCTATTTTGATTTCGGCTTCAAAGAATGTTCTACAGTACGGTGTTTATGCTTGCGTCTCCTTCAGAGATCTCTGGCTAACTAGTCGACGCGACCTTTGTAGAAGCATTGTACATCCTCGATCCCTCAAGGTGATAACCTCAATCGAAACACTTCACCTGGGGCCTTCATCGGCGCGGATAGGGCATGCTGGAGCGTACGGCAGGATGTCTAGAATCAGGCAGTCTCCGGCGCCTGCTGCCAGCATCCAAGAAAGTAATGAAGAGCCGCCGAACACTTCACTCATCGTTCTGGAGCCATGGTGCTAGCGACCTAGAGATGTCGCCATTGTGGACTGCTTTGGTTCAGGTAGCAGCTCCTGCTGAGCAGCAGGGTGAACGAGATGTGCAGCAACAACGGCCATCCGCTATGGGACCTACGGGCATGCTGTTGGACTTTTTATACCCAGCCGGAACATTGAATTTCTTACGACAATATTCAGGGTGGGGGGTTGACAGGGCCGGCGGTAGACTCGCTAGGAATGGGCTGGAGAAGCTTGGTCATCGCCAATATACTTCTTCTGCACAAGATACCAGCTCAAATACGACAGGCTTTTCTTGGGAAGCAGCAATTGCAGAAGACAACGCAGATGCCGAGAGTGGGAACGTGGCTCTATTCTATGAAAAGCTTGGTCTCACCAAGGACTACGATTTCGAAGAAGCTTGGCGACGATACTCTCTGCTAGCAGATGACGAGCAGCAAGATCCCATTCGAAAGCCACTCATGCTCTACTTATCAACTTCAGAACGACTTGTTGATGCCGAAAGGACCATACAGCTTTTTGAATCCTTGGGACAGCAGCGAAGGACACCTGTAGCATACAGACATGCTATCCGAGCCCACCTCAAGATGCGTAATCTTGCAGATGCAATGACCTTGCATGCAGTGGCCTTCGAAAAGCTGAAATTCCCCGCGGGTTCGGAGGAACTGCTGGCTTACTTAGTTAAGAATTCTTCGTGGTCACGGGCATTCTCTGTATGGAAAGACTTCAACGTCTTCAGATCTCAGCCATCGGTGCAGCTGAGCTATAATATATTCGAAATCCTCGATAAAGATCCTTCCATTGGAAGCCAAGCCATCGAATTGGCAGGATACGTGAACAGAAGAATTGAGAACATATCTCCTGATACTGTGTCTGACGAATCTGCAGATCTCATAAGATTTGCTTCATGGATTGTTCGGAGAGCATTACGGAGCACTCATGCTTTCAACCCTGCAAGATTCACTAGCCTTTTGACGATTATGCATGATTGGAAACTGGCTACTCCTGCACTCTACGACCAAGTTACTTCTATGCTCATAGGCTTGCAGGAGACGAAGCTTGCAATCAAGTGCTATCGCAGGGCACGTTTTTCGAAAGAGATTCTTTTCAGTCGGAAGACACTTCACATGCTTTTGAAAATTTGCTGTGATTATCACAGCATCCTTGGTATGCAGCAAATTTTGGACGACTTCTTTCGAATATACTCAAGGCCGACTCGGACAGCTTACAAGATGTGCATGAGCGAGTTTGCCGCACAAGGTGACGCTCAAACCGTCCACGCCCTCTTTGATCAGTTACGTGAGCGAGACCAAGGACACCAGTTGCAAAACGTCAGCGAGTTGGCCCCGGTGCTTCATGTGCATGCGAAACGAGGCGAGGTAAAGGAGGTCGTCACCTTGTTCAATCAAATTCGAGATGTATATGGTCTACAACCAGATCTCCGTTGCTGGAACATTCTCATCAATGCGTATGGCAAAGTTCACGACGTGGACAACGCGTATGCCTGCTTCGAGCAACTCCTTAGCGATGAAAATCTTCAACCAGACGACTACACCTTTGGAACTTTGATGGGCATCTGTACTGCTCGTGCCGATGTTGATCGTGTCGTTGGACTTTACATGTTTGCCCAAGAGCAGAATGTCAAGACTAGCACCGCCATGCTTGATTGTCTAGTCTTGTCCCATGCGCAGGCCGGGGACCTACAGAAAGCGGAGACAATCTGCGAAGACGGCCTTAAGATGGAACTCAAAGGTTCTCGAACACGGATGTGGAACCATGTGATTATAGGGCACGCCTTGAATCGCGATCTTGTTAGCGTCAATCGCCTCCTTCAGCGTATGTCAGAAGCAGGTGTTGACTATGACAAGTACACATACTCGGCACTAATGCAGTCACTGGCCATGGTCAGGCAGCCGGATAGGGCATATGCCGTCATGAAAGATGTAATGCCGCCGGCTGGAATTCAAGCAACGAGCTTCCATTACGCCGTCGTCATGGGAGGCTACCTTGCCAACGGGGAGGTGTCCAAGGTATTCAAATTGCAGAAACGAATGGAACAGCGCAACATCAAATCATCTGCAAGTACAAAACTTTTGGTCTTGAAAGCAACCGTGGCGGAAGATGAAAAGTTGCTAGAGGATGGCACAAAAGAAGAGAAATTCTCTCGGGCTTTGGAGATGTTTCAAGAGGTCATTGCTTCTGCGGACCCTCAGGATATCTCCGACCCGGCCAGAAAAGGTGTCAGCCGGGCACCTCTAGACATTGCGTATTCCACGACGTTTAACAGGTACATCATCTTTGTCCTGGGCCAGTATGCGGAGTTTTCGACTGTGGATAGCATCTACGAAGCCTACAGAAAGTATTTGCCTGCTTCTCAACGAGAGAAACCTCCTCTCGATATGATGTGGACTGTCATGGGAGCCAAATTGGAGCAAGGGGACCACGAAACAGTTCAAAAGTGCTGGGAGGCCTCACTCGCACATGCGAAGGAACTGGGGAGGCCGGTCGAGTCAGCCTCTGGACATTCACCAGAAGATCACCTCATGCAGAACGACCTGCAAAAGATCATTCCCGCTCGACAATTGGACTTAGCAAGACATCTTGGACTCTACATGCGATCCTTACATACCCAGAGAAAGACCGATGAGATGATTGCAACGGTGGACGGCCTCTTGAACGACGGTTTTGCCTTGGACAGCCACAATTGGAACACATATATTGAGTTCTTGGCCATAAGGCACAAATACCAACTCGGCTTCCGGCTTTGCGAAACCTATCTGATGGATCAGTGGACTGGCTGGGCACGTATCCGGTGGACACTTCCTGAGCGCAATCGTCTTTCAACAGAACTTCGGGCGACCAGGCAGCTTCCCATGCACTTCCGACCCAAGTACCTCACTCTCCTACATCTAGCCAGAGGCTACCTAGAGCTTCAATCCATGGCAGCCGAGTCTCCCTACAGCGAAAATCTCCTCAACGATCTGGAGCGGGACTGCCCGAGGGTCGTGCGAGCTATTACGACGATGCAACGTGTTGATGATCATCTAGAGCGGACTGTCCTGAGAGGATATTAAACACTGTGTATATTTCCCTTGTAAAACTTGTACTATACTGTATCTCATATCCCATAGATGTCCTAGAAAGGAGAATTGAATTACATTTTCATTTTTCCGATTGTTTCTCCACTGCTGATAAGCGGTCTTGTTGTCTGGACCCTTGCACATGCAGGTTCGACGGAACCACCATTTATTCAGAACTGCAAAATGGTACTTCGTGCTTGCTAGCTAGCAGGTTTCGTCGTTGCTAAGGGGAGAAAAATATGTTAAGGAGTGATTTGCAAAGAAAGTTTCGCACCCCAGCCTCGTAAGGGGACTCAAATGACGATATTGGTCAAGCTACAGAAACCACCACATGGTTCCAGGCTATTCCATAAACTGATATCCGATCCATACCTGAATAGCTTCCAACCCTTCAAATTTCGGCTGATGCTCAGCCAGTTCACTTGGCGGTATCGTAACAACATACCGCCCACCAATACCCATACCCCAGAGAGGCGAGCCCTGCGGCTCGTCGAGCGGCGGCGATGAATCGATGTCAAAGCCGCCAGTCTCAAGCGGTTTGACCGTAGCGGCTATGAATTCATGCCGAGCCCTTTGAACTGTCTCTCGTACGCTCCCATTGCTCGTCCGTTCCGAGTAAAACGCGCCATGCTCAATTTTGCAAGTTATTATGTTCCCCGCCCCTGTTGCGCCAACAAACGCGATACCTATGGCTTGAATCTTGGTCCTGTAGCGCTCTAAAGCAAGAGCTGCTGCGTCAATTACGAAGGCCAGGGTAAAAGTCGAGCGGAACGTAGACAGTGTTTCGCCATCTACGAAGTCAAGACGGCGGGTTGCCTTGAAGAGGGAATGATCAAAGTACTTCTGATATGATGTCCACATGTCGATGGGGTTGAGAAGTCGGTTGAACGATTCCTGGTACAACCTGATCAAATTGTTAAGCGAACTGGGGTCTCGATGGTATTCGGCTTCGATGTCCGGGTGGACTCGACCGACATCGTAATAAACATTCTGCGATTGATCCTGGAGAAGGTAGATCTCGACAGACCGTTGTGCGCGGAAGGCAAAGTTGAGAAGAACGTCAACTCTGGAGAACGTTGCTTGGATGACTTTGAGGCCTGCCTCACGGATAATCTCCTCGGTAAGCTCAGCTCGTTGAATTTCTTCATCGTGAACTTTCTGCAATTTGGTTTCTAGATCCAAGGTCTGCTCTAACGCTTCAATGGTCATCCCCGCCCTCTTCAACTCCTGCTGTTTCAGCAAGTGCTCATACGCAAGCTCTGCTCCCTGCTGTGCCAAGTCAAGCAGCTTGGAATTGTCTGGCGTCTTTTTGCTCTTAATGCCCTCAATGAGATTGAGCAGATCAGTGACTTTGGTCGCCGCGTTCTTGATCTCCCCGACGTCCTTCTTGACATTTTCAAATTGCTTCGTTGCCTCATTGAGAGTCTCTGACTCCTTGTCATCCATCATCGCCTGAACAAGTGGCTTAGCATTATCATAAACAGTCTTGCTGAGAGTGATGACACCTGGGGCGAGAGCCACAAGACTAGCTCCTCCTGTTGGTACCGCAGCCATAACCGCTCCGACAGCGACTGCAACTTCGAAAACAGATCCAGCCACTTGTCTCCAGTCCATTGGCTTACTTTTCATTTCCTCCTTTGCTTTCTCAATTCGCTGCTGCACATCAGCAATCATCTCCTGTACTGTATCAAGGGCTTTATTGATGTCTTTTTTGTTTTCGATTGAGATATCAAGATCCGCTGCGGCTTTAGCCTCCCGAATCTTGGACTCTCGCTGTTGATTTTGGAAGATGTTTTGATACGCTTGAACATCCGAAGTTTTGAGCAGGAGGGTGTTACCAATACTCGTGAATGTGGCAAGAAGGCCCCCAACATTGGCCAGGTTGGTCATGTATTCCTTGAAGTTGGGAATGACATCGAAATTACGAGGTAGACCAAGTGGATTCATATTGTTCCATATTTCGTCACGGCGGCGGGAACTGGCAGTCTCGGTCTGCCCAGGTTGGAGTCGCATTGCTGCTTGGAACTCATCAACGGCCATTCCAAGATATTGGTCTCGACCCTGCACACCAGGGACATAACTCCGGAAGAAGAACTCGCCAACAGCATGTCGATACTTTGCCCATTCGGCAGCGAAGGTTTGCGAGGCGAGAAAAGCCCATAATTCTTCAACGGATGGAGTGGACTTGTCGTATCTACCTTCCAGTCCAGTGTCGCCTCGGTCTCCTGGAGTACCCTGAAGACCATATTCCCCAGAGATATCAATAACCGGAATCTCCATGTCATGTTCTCCCTGGACTAGTTCTACATCACCTGGAGAACTGCCCGCACCGCCGCTTCCGCCCTCCCCTGCATTCCCGCCCGATATATCAACAGCCGGGTCGTTGATATAATCCGGACTCGAAACCGCAACACTCCCTCCATTTCCTCCGTTCCCACCTCTTCCACCTCGACCTCCATCTCCGCCATTGGAAGGAATTGCAGACACAGCCGGCCAGCGATCCAGCAGAATCTGCACCGCGCTGCCCTTACCCCCATTACCGCCGGCGCCTCCATTACCAGCATCACCACCTCTGACGTTGACATGCAAGTCCGTCAACTTTTCAGCAACGACTTTGACAAAACCCCCATGAGTACCATCGCCTCCGGCCTTTCCAATTTCGCCAACGGACCCGTTTGGCATGCCAGGACCTCCCCACGCACCACCATTCCCTCTGACACCTTGAGCACCGCTTGTGCCCTGGTTGAATATGATCGCCTTGTTTGGGTTGACGAAAATCGATGCGTAGATCTCTAGATTTCTGCCCTTGAGGTCATAATTCTCCGTGATTGTCACTTGTCGACCTATGAGGCAGAGGGTATCTCCTGGTTCGAGGCCCGCCATGAATGGGAGGCTGGCATTGATAGTAAGCACATCTCGGATGATGTAGGTAGTCTTTGCCATTGCCGTCGTCTTGCTTTGGCGAGCAGCAAAGAAGGACGATATTCTGTTAACCTATTCAAAGATGCGGTAACCGCTCTTATAACTCACGCAATACGTTAGCCGCTAGCAGTTAAGCGAATAACACTTATGGCAAGACAATTTTCAGCTGTAATATGCCAAGAAGAGGGGGAAAGCGAGAATTTGACAAGCTACAAACTAGTACACTTGATTATTTTTTCCCCTTTTCTTTCTTTTTTTCTTCCTTTCTTTGTCTCTTTCATACGTTATTAGATCCCACTTCAACATAATTATTCTTCTCTCAAGCTCTCCATTACTCTCTCCATTACTTCAGAAGGAAATTTCAAGTTACACTAGAAGTCAAAGGAAGTCACTTCCTTATTCCGTTGCTGAACAGCCAAGAATGTGCCAAGTTGAAGCTGCCGTCAATATATCAATTCCCCCTCACTGTAGTCAACGCCTTTTTATCCCAAAGAAGATTTCGCTTACGCTGCTACACCAATCACATCTCAGCACCCGCTCGACGCAGCTGAATTATAACATGGAAACATCAAACCAAAAGCAGAGGAATGACAGAAGCCACAGAAAATCACAATTGAGAAGTGTCACATCGAGACGCCTTACTTGCATCCTTCCAGCTGGAACATTGGCATCCGATAACATACATGCCAGGCGTTCGCTTAGCGTGACCTCGGGCATTTTTACATCAAGAAACTGCACTTTGGAGCCCTTAGAGCCCTTAACATGTGCTCCTTGAGGTATACAACATGCCCAAGTTGTAGCCCCATAAAGTTGCGACATCAAAAAAACATAGATTCCAAATTCTCAACTAAAGTTCCCAGTAAGAAATACAACACGCACCGCCACCACCATCGCCATTCTCCCCATTCACAACCTCTACCTAAATCACATTCCCATTTCCAATCCCAACCTCCCCCATCCTCATACTCGAAATGCCCAAGTCCGCCACACTCCCCATAACCCACATAGCGGCTCCCCTCGCATCCCTCGAGTACGTCAAATGATCCCTCATAACCCTATCACCGCCCCTACAGATATCATCCCCGTCATGACAAAACGTTTTCACCCTCCTCGCATCCACACCACTGATCGCCGTCCCGTTCTTCGGGTCCCCGAACATCACTATAGATGTTATTTTTGCGCTTGTGGTAGGAGGGAGGGAGGTGGTTGCGAGGTGGATTAGCTGTGCGCCTTGGGAGTAGCCGGATAGGAGGAGGGGTGTGGAAGGGCAAGCGAGGAGGGTGGTGTTTATTAAGGCTGCCCTGGGAAAGGTGTTAATATAGCTCGCTAATAAGAGAGAAAGGAAGGTTTATGAAGAAAGCAAGATTGCAAGACGTACATCTTCGCCGCGCCATTCGCAGAACCACCAGCAAAGAACCCAGCTGGTTGGGCTTCGTAATTCACGCCTTGGATAGCAAGTTGATTCGTGCCGTTCATGTATTCTGCTAGAGCAGCGAAGAAAGGTGGACCGGTTAAGATCCCAACATTGCCTGTCCATTCATTACACGATCAGCGTCGCCCTCATACCATCTCATCAGAATCATTATACTCCAACATGCATATGTAATAAAAAGAAATAAAAAATAAAAGCACCAAAATTCAAGACTCAAATCGGGTCCATTTATAACTCCTAGAGAGACATAAAGAAAACAAATGAGATAAATAAACGAACCAGGTTCACCAGTCCCCCTCGCAAAAATAACACTCATTCTCGGACACACCATCCCCGTTCCCTCCCCCGTCCCATTCGTCATCTCGCCTTTCAATCCATTCTGAAAAACCACCGTCCCATGATCACCCAGAAACGCACTCAATCCAGCAGCAAGACTCGAATTCGTAGCGCCTAGTAGGCTTTCTAACCCCTCTAGGATGCCGGAGCCTACGAAGGGAGAGGCTTTTGTGGGTGTTGCGAGGAGAGTGAGGAGGGTGACGAGGGTTTGGATGATGCGAGATGGTGATTTGGAGTTCAGCATGTTAATTGATAAATGAGGTCTAGCTCTGAAATCCAAATAGCAGGATAGGATTGAAATGACGCTGCTAAAGGAAGAGATGGCCTTGATATGATTTTGATATACGTTATAGATGAGGAAGGAAGTGTGACTGAGGCTCAGGCTCATGAAACGGGAGATCCAAACATTTCAAGCTTCAGCACACGTCATGATCTGGCGGTCCAGGCCGAAACTCGATGCACATCGCTACATTTCGTCTGATCTCGAGAACCAGATGACATTCATGCGAAGTGTTTGGGAATGGACCACACTAAATGATGATTGGGATGACGCAGTTTCGAAATGTAAGTGGTCCGCCAATTAAACTTCATAGCCAGCAATTACTAGTGCTGATAGCATGCGAATGGAGGTGAGAGAAGGAAATTCAGTGGTGATAGTTTTGTTATTTGATATGGTGACATGTGGAGTAAACAAATAAGAGAAAAACGCCAAATGGACCATAGCTTATGTACTAGACCAGTGGAAACTCCAATCCTCGCCAAATATCCTAGGCTCCATGCTCCATTCCAATTCCGGGTATTCCTATAAACAATTTACTCCGGCAATAGCCAATAACTCATATATCACCTAAATCATCTTGGGGGGCCTTCAGCCCCACGCCAAGGTCCCTCAGCTTCCTTGCCAGTAGGCCTTCAGATACAACTTTGCCATCAGGAGATCCAGTGAGGAAGTTCCCGCCGTATCCGGCATCTCCTTTGCTGAGTTTGTCATAGCCGCCAATTCCAGTGTTGGTGCTGGTGCTGTCACTATTCCAGGACATGGCAGTCCCGGAACCTCGCGACATCGGTGGTTGACTGCTCTTACTTGAAGAAGATGGGGACTGGATATCGGTAAGCCTCTCTGGACCCGATTCACTATCTCCTCTGGCAGCTTTGCTGAGAAGGCTAAATGGAATGGGTTGAATGGGTGTGGTGCTCCCACCGCGGTCAAATTCAAAAGTTGATCCACCACCAAATCCCTTCTCTAAAGCCAACGTAATTCCATCCATCGAATCGAACGCTCGATTCGACTGTCCAAGTGGGAAACCGGAAGACCGTCTTCTATATGCTTTATCGGCTGCCAGACTTGCGCCTGCGCCGCCATTAAGAGCAAGGCCAAGACTAGAATCTCGACCAGGCTTATATGTACTGAACCGTGGTTCGGGTAATGAGATCTCGTTGCGTAACTTTTCCTTTCCGTCTGGGACGCGATTCGCGAAAACAACTCTAATACTTTTGTAAAGATAAAACCGACCCCGAGATGGTGAACATATGTGCAGATGTATTAGGTAGCGTAGTGTTGGGCGATCTAGTGGGTTCGACTGTACGGCTGTGATTGGCATGTCAATGATTGGGCCAGCGGAATAGCTTCGTTGGCGAATGAACGTTTTGGTCCCTGGCTCCATGCCAGTGAGATCGTAGGGCACGAGAAACAATTTGACGGCCGTTTTGTTCGGGTTCTTGATGATGATCTGAAGTTGACCCGTTTCAGGAATTCTGTAACTACCACCCGGTGGCGCTCTGGGCGATGTTGATCTCCTCTTCTGCTTCTCAGCCCTCCTGATTTCACGTTCTGTGGGCTGTGCTGTACTTGGACCGTTAACCATATCGATGTCCTCAGCACGATTGCGGGGTAAGTTGCTGAGACGCTTCCTCTTGGTGTCTCGGGCCTCGTCCAGGTTTGGCAAGCTATTCTCGAGATCTATTTGGCCCACATATGGACTTGGTCCATCTTCAGATTTTGGCGTGCGGCCATGGCTCGTAGTTTCATAGCTGTAGAATACCGCAGGAAAAGGTATTGTCACATGAGCTGGGCAGCGAAGGTTCGACTTGCACTTACCAAGACCCAAAACGCCGATCTGGGCCACGAAATCCAGAGGTCTCGATGGAGTGGTCGACATTCGACCACGGAGAATACTCTCCTCATAGGATCCTACCATCGATGCATGGTGAAGTGGTGAGCTGTCTGACGTGTACGACGGTCTCCTGGACCGCAGAAACTGTGGAGTCTGGGGAGACGCTGTTGGTTGTGGCATTTGGTTGGACGTCAGAGATCTCCTCGGTTGGTGCGCTTGGTAAGGATATGTGTTGTCTCTCTTGAGATGTGGTAGGGGTCGATTAAACGACGCCGATGTTGGAACGGAAGGCGTCGAGTGGACCGAGTGTGACGCTTGCAAGGTGTATCGTCGATGGTTCCTTTGTGAAGAGGGTGTGATATCGATCGGGTTCATACCCGAGGACAAATCCAAGTCATCATTACTCTCTGATTGTACCAAGGGGCTGGTTGGAGGCTTCAGTATCAAACTGGACGAATATGACGATGACAACGAAGGTGCTCGAGACCGTGGCCCTTCAACTAGATCTGGAGGAGGAAATCGTGGATCGAGCTGAAACGGAGAGAAGTGTCGAGGGGGAGATGTTGTAATCCATTGTGCTTGTTCCGACCTGCTTAAAGCTGAATGTGGTTGCAAAAGACCAGTGTCGTTTGATTGCCGTATGCCTTCCGTGAAATCACCACTATGCAATGCTGATCGCGGCCTCTCAATCTGCAGTCCAGCTTGATTTCTTTCCCTCTCGGTCGTGGAAGGCCGGGGGCGCTGAGCCTCTAAAATCTCGGGCGAGGGTAACAATGGCGACGAATTCGAAGCATTGGGAGACGGCTTTCGCGGCGTTTGGTCATAGTCTTGGATGAGAGATTCCAACTGGATGTGCGTTAGCAAACGGGAATCCAAAAGGTCATTTAAATAAGGAGTTCGTACATTGCGATTTGGCAGCCAAGTTGGACTTTCCCCACGCTTCAACCTCTCAATAAGCTCAACTCTGTCGGATGTTCCAGTGGTGGGGAATTTGAAGTTGGATGCCAGGCCAGCTGCTGCAAAAGGTCGTTCTTCTTCGGGACTGTCTGGAACCGGTCCCTCGCACAATTCCGTGCGTATACTCTCTTCCGAGAGCTTCCTCTCCATGGGATTTCCACCCTCAGGCGACTTCGACCGTCGAGGTATCGCAGGCTTCTTGGCTGGTGGGGTGTCTCGGCGGCTGCTGCCGAAGTCATCTTGGAAGATGGGCATTCTGAAGTCGTTTCCAAAATGCTCCTTTCACTGTCATATACGCATCGTGCTGGGATTGAAGGTTGTATGAGCAAGATGGAGAGTAAGAGGTCGGTGAAGATGCTGCAATGCAAGTCCAGCAAGCGGATGTTGGGTCGTTGTAAAGCGGGGAGACGAGACGGCTGGGGCGGTTCGTTCGTTCGTTCGTTCTCTTTGTGGTTGCTCGTGCAGCTGCAAGCTTCCGCAAAATGACTCAATAGGTACTAGAACTCTATAAATGTTTCAGTTTCCTGGAGTGAGAGCAAAGGAAGACAAGAATCTACAAAAGTTGAGCGTTGGTTCTAAAAGAATGGCATTGAGTGAGTGTCGGAATGAAGGATGTCTCGATCATCTCATGACAGCGCAAGCGGAGTGAGTGAGTAAGTGAGTAAGTGCAGGTGGATGGATGATGCATTATCTTTATCGGAGAAAGTCGTCACTCGTCTCGCTTGCAGGGATCCAATCGATTTCTTCCCGGCATCGGGTCTCGGTCTTTCTCTAGCGGCCGCCTCTAAGATACTATATCCCCCAGCAAAATAGTTTTGTTTGCAGCTTGCTTCCAGCCTCGAGTCAGTTGATCGATAACTTCCACGACAGCCGCTCGCAGTTACCCAAGCTACACGGCAATCACAACATATCATGGCGCCTAAACGATCAGCAGAAGATGGGACATCAGAGCCCAAAGCAAAGAAGCACCGTCCAGGCTTCAAAGTTGGCCCAGACAACCTGCCAGACGGAGTACACAGAAGGAAAGGTATGCGCCTTTCAATTCATTCTACGAAGAATACGCAAAGGACAAACGAGCAAAAGACATACTGACCTCTTTGTCCCAGTAATCAAAATCAAAAAAGACCTCATCCAGAAAGCCAAGATCAAGAAATCCTACGCAAAGATAAAAGCCCAAACCGACCTCCCTCCCGAACCAACTCCCTACGAACCCCTCGAGCCCGCCTCTCAAGAACTGCACCCCGATCGACAAGCCATGCTAGACGCGCCCGAGAAACCCGCCTTACTTCCCAGTCAGGAACAATCGTACTCGCAAAGACCCCAGCAGCAACAGAGGAGGGGGAAGAGACCTGCGTATTTCGAGAAGGAGCAGGCGTTTGCGGAGCAGAAGAAGGCGGAGGCTGAGGCGAGGAGGGCCGAGTTCGAGAGGAGGGATAAGGAAAAGAAGGGGAAGATTGAGGAGAGGGAGAGGTTTAGGAGGACGATGGCTAAGGCGAGGACTGGGGGAAAGAATGGCCAGAGGAAGTTGGGGAAGGAGAGTCAGGTGTTGCTTGAGAGGGTGAAGAGGATGGTTGGAAGTTGAGGGGTTTAAAGCTTGGGTTGCAGATGATTGTAGCTAGCTTAAGAACACGGCTGGAAGAAGATTATACCATACGTTGGAGGGAATTATATGGAAGCGGAGTGGTAGGAGGGACCTGATCTGGACGACACTCGTTGCATCAGCCCAAATATCATGGTCAGCAGCAGCTTGCCTACATGAGAGCAGGCCCTCCAGTTTCGATTGGCAGATCGACTTGAGACATGTTGAAGGTTGAAGCAAAGCATTCCTTCGGCGGCCTACGATAGGCTAGGCTACACTTTGAATTAAGTAAGGATCAGAAATAACAAACTCAGCAATTTCCCATTTGGCCCATCTAGGTGTACTGTACAAAACCATTGTTACTATTAATACAATCAAAGGTAAGCTAGCCTATGAAAAAGGCACAAAATCAGAGCAAAAGCACCGCAACTATGTACTTCCCCGCATCCGTCCATCCATCCATCATACAATCATGCTCGCATAATTGTCTCCCACGACAAATCAGCTATGCCGAAATCACTCCAGATAACCACACTAGCATATATGCTCTCTCGAAAACGCACTATTTACAATGCCCATGCATGCATGCCTGGACCCCTGAAATCGTTGCACCATCAGAATCGTAGAGTCTGATTTTCGCTTATGAGGAGAGCCAAATGTACATCGTAGCAATGCTTTTAGACATCATCCTCAATAGCAGCTTTCAGATCACCCAAAGCCTTTGCGATCTGAGCCTTTTTATTTCCCAGAACCTGGATTCGGTTTGAATATCCAGCCCGGTTGACGTTCTTCGTCTGCCTAGCAGCAAGTACTGTATCTTTCCTAGCTTGGAACTCCTGGATTCGGCGATCGAGTTCGACGATCTCTTGTTCATCGGCTTGGATCGCGGAAGTTTCCTCTTCGATCTTCCTCGACAAGCTCGACATCTCCTCGTCGATTCGACTGACTTTTGATGCGAGAATAGTCTCCATCAGCTGATGATCACCCGGGTTTGAATGGGCCTGTGGAATATTCGTCGTTCCTGCCGAAGCAGAGGACGCAGGTGCAGTATTTGGTGTAAATTCTCCTGGCAAACTAGAATTCGAAGCATCGCGGCTTGTGGCCGTGGCTGGATCTAGCGAAAGCCGAGAGCTGGATGATCGAGGCGGATCTAACGGAAGCGAAGAGCGTGACAAGTGAGGCGGATTGAGCGGAGAACCATATGGATTTGGAGACGCCTTCAACATTGTATCCTCGTAGCTTGGTGGTGGTAATAGTGGCAAAGAGGGATCTCGCATAGGGGCTTTCCGCTTCAGCATACCTGGACGGCTCTACTATGTATTAGCAATATCCAATTGTGACACGGTGTATCGAAAACTTACTCCATATACTTTCTCCTCGCTGACAGGGGTCTCGGATGCTTGCTTGACCGATGGTGTCAACAGTGGCTCGTCATCAGAGTCGACCGATGCAGCCGAACGCTTGCGCTTTCTATATCTTCTGGTCTTGACGCCACTATCGGGATCCGGGACAGCAGTTATAGACAACGAAGAAACCTCCTCATTATCCGAACCATCTTCTGCACCCTCATCCTTCAGGCCAGTTTGCTTCATCTTCCTAGCCTTAAATCGAGCATTGCCAAAGTAGCCCTGGAGTATAACGTCAGCAACTGATAGAATATATAGTCAGAGAACTCTCAACTTACAGAAACCTGTTGTCCTGTCAAGTTGAGCTCTTGAACCAGGCGTGCCCTAACCTCAGCACTGGGATTCAAGCCATTTTCTGCCTCTCTTGCTAGACCGTCCTTTTGAGCCTGGGTGAATTTGCGGCCGAGCTTTGGTGATTGAGCCCTAGACGCAGAGGCGGCGGTGGCCTTAGGAGTAGGTTTGGGTGGGGGTGGAGGAGGGGGTTGAAGGCTATTTTGCAATCTCTTCGACTTTGTTGGTGTCTCCCGCAGCGTCATACTGGGAGTATCGTCAAAAGTCTTTCCACCCCTGACGCCGTTGGTTGAATTTGATACGATCTTGGTAGCATCATTGCCAATGCCAAATCCGCACGTGCCAGCGATATTTCTTCTCCAAAATATCATGCAAGAGCTAGTCGTCCGCTCGATTGAGTATCTGGAACTCAACTCGGCGGATGCCCACTTGAATAGTTGGCCAGCATTGAACTCCTCTTGGGTGTCATCCTTGAGCTCTAATTCGCGTCGAAATTTGACCACCTCAATGAGCGCATCACGTTCCCTATCATCCCAGCGGACTGTAGATCTGTGGCCGCCGCTGTCGTTGACATCGTTCATATTCTCATCGCCATTAGTGACGTTGAGTACGTCTTCATCCTGAACGAAACTCGAATCTAGGCCTTCGTCGGCCTCAGGCTCCTCAACTTCAAGCTTGTCCTCTCCGAAAGTGCCATGCTTAGATCTCCCTCTGGTGAAGTTGAACATCAATTCATTCTCAGCTCTATTCAACATTCGATACCACTTATCTTTGCATTGCGTTGCAGATTTCATGATACCGAAGTCGCCGAGCCTTTTGGACGCCAAGTCGAAGAGTTGAGCGTAGCTCGATGGTGCACCAGGAGTGCCGACCGTGCTACCAATTGAAGAGATTATCTCCTGGAACTTTTCCTTGTCATCGTCAGTCCAGGATGGGCCCCTATTCCTGGGGCCGTCCTGAGTTTGGGGAGATGATGGTCCCGAGTCCATAGTGGCAGCGACCGGCGACCGGGGGGGTTGTAGATGCGACGCCGATGATGGTGTACTGGCATTAATTGCGACGAACATGAAGGCAGGCTCCTCGGATTGCGAGCGCAGCAATCAAGCCTGGACCTATAGGTATTGCCGACAGTAAGGGGCGCGTGCGTGTCTTGTGGGTGGGAGATGAAATTTGCAGATGCGCGACGTGAGGGTGACGGGCCCTTTATATCGTGGTTGTCAATATCGCGGCGTCGGTCCCGATTTAGCAGACCAAACCTGGTGAAAAGTGGAATAACGTGACATATCACGCTAGCTACTACCTGGGTATAGTAGCATATTCGTGGGTGTCACAGCTCATGTTAAAATGTAAATTTTGTGCACTTCAACGCTACTATAGGTTCCAATGTAGTTATCTATTTCGAATCAGCGATATTGCTTTTTTTCAACCTGTACTATGCACGTGACCGCACTTACCACATCCACCTGCAGCCAACTGATGCTTACCATCTTTCGCAGATCCCGTACGTAAATTCCATCGCATTTCAGATATAATACAGTGACCCAAAGAAAACGCTCAATTCTGTTCCTCCAAAAGCTTTTTCTTCCGCTCAGCTTTGGCCAGCGCCTCACCCAGCTTCACCAATTCCCTACGATTCAGCAGCTTCGCCTCAGGTGTCAACATATCGCGATCAATACTACTTCCTTTACCCTCAACATCAGGGAAATAATCATGTAGAGTTGTTCCCCAGTGGCCTGTAACTGTCGTCGCTGGGCGTTTGTACGTCTTGCCCATCCGGAGTCTCTCCTCGCCATCGAGATCGTTGTCGATGTTCTCGCGGTTGCGCTTCAATGGGACTTTCTTGTAGGATTGTCAGCATTGCGACTGAATAATAGAAAATATCTAATGGAGGAAATGAAATGAAATGACTTATACACACCTCAAGTCCTACGAAAGCTTTATATACTTTCTCAGCGGTAGCTTTCAAAGTCTTCTCCTCTCTGGGACCCAAAACAGGCAAGGTCTTGGAAATCTCATCGAGGGTTGCTTCATAACGTCAGCGAAACGGATAAGAACAGAATCTCTAACACATACACTTAAGTTTCTTCGCCTTTTTCCCCTTCTCTTCCGATTCAAGAACCGCAATCTTCCGAATAAGCTCTCTCTTCTGTATTCGTAGCCCCCCTCTCTCCTCCGAACTAGCTTCTCCCTCCTTCATAACAAGCTCCTCGAGTTCCTTCCTCGTCTCCTTCAGGGTCAGAGTTTCTTCATCACCAAACTTCTTTGTGGGAGCATTTGTATGAATATTGTCTGAAAGGAATCGCCGCAGTTTCTCCTGCCGTTCCTCTCCCTTACTCTTCTCCTCCACAATCACAATCGAATCTCCAAACAAGCTATCCGTCTCTAGTTCATGATTATCGCCATCATCCTTCCTCTCAGCGGCGTCTTCTTCAAATAGGTAGTCAACGTCGTGATTCTCCTCAGTTTCTTGCTTCAAGGAAGAAGGTGTACGATCTCGGAGAGGAGCAGCTGTGATCCTGTTGCGTAGGATGTCTTTGCGGAGGAAACCTCGTAGGCTTGGCTTTGGAGACATAACTCTTGCCTGTTCTTTGATAAGGAAGGAGGGCGGAAAGGAATGATGGCGTTCTTGGTTGAAGTGAAGAGGTGAGGATCGGGGTTGAAGGAGGCTTAACTGGGCTGGATCCACGTTGCCCTCTCTGAAAGTGAATAGTTGTGAGGGGGATAAATGAATGCCACCATCTACTTATAATTGATTGTTTTTTTTTTAGAAAAAACTCGGTGTGAGAAATACAGCATTTTCCACTGAAGGAACGCATTGTTTTAAAGTAACGCAACATTCTAGCACATTTGAATGAACGAGAAAGCACCCAGGTCTGAGCAAGAACGACCTAGCTGGCTGGATCATACTGTCTGTTAAAGCGAGTAATCATATACCCAATAAATTAATCTAACAGTCTTCCTCACTGGAACCGAACTAGGAGACTTCATGTGGGGGAAGGTGTTGAAAATGAAAACAATAGTCACTTGTATAGGATGCATATCAACCCAAAACTCAGTCAATACTAGTGTATGAAAAAAAATGAAGATATCACACGACACCATTGCATAATTTGCATACGAATACATCTCTTTTAATCCAGCTACAATAATAAACTAACATTAGACATGCATACATACAAACATACATACATACGTATCCAACAATCAAATACAAGAAAACTTTACTCATACTATCCCGCCCAAAAAAAAAGACACCCTTTCACACTTGAATAACAATACCTATAAAAGCCATCATCATGGTAAGGAACTCAAAAGTTCCATTTATATCATTTCACCACACCACACCCCAAACCAAAAGCTCAAAATATCTACTACAAAGATACTATATGATATCAAAGATCTCCCTTCACTCTTGCCAGTCCAGTCTACCTTGCTCTACTGTGCTCCACTCCACAGCATCTTCAGAACAACGAGCTAGTACCGCACCTACTAGATAAAGGCAATAACACACTTCAAAGCCTCCTGCCCCTCCTATCAATCTATCTTTAGGAACGTACATCGAATCAAGTCAGATCAAATCGAAGCGAAGCGAAAAAAAATCTGCCTTTGGGCATCATGATAAATACATTTTTTTCCTGTCCTGTCCTCTCCTCTCTTGCCTAGTTTAACAAATCGAGGAAGGCGGCCCCCCACTTCTCTTTTCATCCTCTGCCAACCGCTATTTCATCCCTCCCCCCTTCGCGATCCCTC
>JAFJYG010000407.1:0-45712 GCA_017366145.1 Cadophora sp. M221
GGATAGAGGGGGAGGGGGGGTGGAGTGGAGGTGTAAGGATAAGAGAAACAAGGCTTGCAAGAACGGAGCGGCTGTCAATAATTAGCTAGGCAGGCAGGCAGGCCACTGATAAAATATGTAAGAGGAAA
Source organism: Cadophora sp. M221 (assembly GCA_017366145.1). Taxonomy (NCBI): domain Eukaryota; kingdom Fungi; phylum Ascomycota; class Leotiomycetes; order Helotiales; family Ploettnerulaceae; genus Cadophora; species Cadophora sp. M221. The sequence goes on from JAFJYG010000407.1 coordinate 129, forward strand.
GAAAGCGAGGAACCAGCACACGAACAGAATGAACCCAAACAAGAGACTAGCTTTGGAATGTCGTTCATTATATCGGATCTATACTACTTCAAACACACGATCCTCGAACAGGTCAGGTAGATACCACGATTCTTTCATCCATTTCCCGCATCTGTATCCAACAGAAGACGAGCGAGACAAAAGCAAGAGTACCAGTACACAAAAACCACACCCATCGCAACCAGAATCGGAAAAGGATGTACATTTTCCAGATCCATACCAGGCCATCAGCGGAGAGATTTCAAGGATCGTTTCGGATATAAGGGGTTGTTGATTTGATGACGAGAGGAGCGATGGTGAGAATGATGTTATCTCCATCGTTCGAGAGTGAAAGGTATTGGGGTGAGGGTGAAAATTCGATAGAGAAGAAAGCGAACAAAAATTTTGACGATAAGGACAGGAATTTGGTGTGACAAAACGTGTTTGTATGAACGTTTGTTTGTGCGTTGTTGCAATCGTGGATTTCGATCGATGCCGAGGATAAGAAAACGAAATCGAAAACGGAAACCCTTGATGAAGGGATATAGGACATATTCCTCGTTCTACGCCACACCTATAGACAAAACACCAGTGGCCTGTACAGTGGCGAAGCAAAGCCGAAATCAGACCAGTGGTCGGGAGACCAGAAACCGTAAAACGCCGTTGTGACAGAGGGGATGCTAAATGACATAGGAACTCGTTGTCGTCACATGGTGCTCAAGCGTTGGTAACCTGAGTGTTGTTAGTCACGGGTATCTCAGACTCGTGGATCAAACATACCTTGAGGATTCTTCTGGAGTAGTCTTGGTTGTCTGCGATGCTACCATCGCTCATTCTTCGTTGAGCCATGACAGCTGGGTCAAGGCGCATATCGTTGAATGAAGAGGCACCTCCACTGCTGCTAGGTGGTTTACCACCAGCGATGAAACTGCTCACAGCAGCATTTCTCTTGTACTCCTCCTCAATCTCCTTTCTCTTGCGGTTACGCATGAACAAGAAGAGACCTCCTGCCATGGCGGCAATAGCAAGAACACCGACAACGACGCCTGCAGCGATTCCGGCCTTGCTGGGTCCGCCTCCTGATGAAGATGAGGCAGATGACGACGCAGAATTTGTGGCCTCGCTCCCGGCTGTGACAACAATAGTCTGCCCCCCAACAGTCACAACCGATGGTCTCGAGGTAGACGTGGCTGATGCGGACGAAGATTTTGCGGTATCAGAGGCAGCTGCAGCAGCGTTGGTAACATCTGTGGTCATTCCAGTAATATAGACACTCCAGTATCCACGAGCACCACCTATTGCTTCATTAGCATTCACTCACCGATGTCGAAGGAATCTACCTACAGAGTTCCGAGCCGAATCCTGGGCATCCGATTGTACACTTTGAATTATCGGCCTTGGTCGATGCCGGAGGCAGGTTTTCACCGCAGTAGCAGTAACTCGAATTCGTCATTGCAAAGGTAGCATATTGCAAAGCGTAGCAATTATCACCACAGGAGCCCCTCGAGTTGTATTGGAGGGTGTCATTGAAGATCATGCCAGTGGAGGACGAAAAGCAGCCTTGTGATGTCCGATCCAGAGCTAGGACATTTGTGGCGGCAAACAAGGCCGTGACGGCAACGAAGGAGAATATCGACTTCATTGTGAATTGTTTGATGGCCGTGGCCTTGGGGTGGATATAAGGGTCGCTCGTATGTTGAGTGTTCGATTTCGACTCGATGGTTTTCGTCGGAAGATCCGGGCGGAACGCGGTATGGTGTTGTTGAGGTCTCTCGAAGGTCGTCCCACGCACAAGTTTCGCTTTTCGAATTGTCCTGATCTAGATGGGAGAGACGGGTAGATGGTGATGATTAATCGACGATGAAGGTATTGATGATCAGATGGAAGGGTGGATGGATGGTCGGTCGGTCTTGTTTGTTTCGGGGGGGAGTCGCTGCGTTTCTTGAAACAGAATCCCTGACGTGTCTCCTTTTTTCCTTTATCAACACAACACAAGGCGAATCGGAATGGAGATGCAGAGCAGAGCGAGCAAATAGAAAGGCCGTAACGAGTGTGCCTTTGTTCGAATGAAAGAGTTAGGTGAAGAGAGCGAGAGACATCGGGATACGATGATGGAGTTGACGGATGACAAAGACCGTGAGTGGAACGATGGAGATGCAGTGGGTGGGTGGTTGTGGTTGTGGTGAGGATGCGAGGAGAGGTGAGCAGAGGCAGCAGAGGGACCTGGCTGGCGTGGAAGAGAACGGTGCAGGTTGGAAGTGGTGGAAGTGGAAGGAGAGTGAAAATGGAACGAGCGAGAGGGAGGCCGTCCAGCCAAAGGATTCGTCGCCGTGGATTGCAAGTGGGTCCGAGGAAATTGCGATGAGAAAACTAGTGCCAGGAACGGGCAATTGATTGGCTGCTCGGGCGAACTTGGCAGCATGGGTGGGCCAAGGCCGGGCTTGAGATAGGCTTGCGATAGACAGGGGCAGGACAAGGGCGGGACAGGGGCATTTGGGACTAAATTCAGCCAGAACTCGCGTCAAAATACCCAACGAATCCCAAGCCCAGGCTGGGCCGGATTGAGGACTCGTCTGGAGATTTGACGCCGAATGGTAGGTAGCTGGTAGGCAGGTATTTAATAATGGAAGATCGGTTGACGCGTGCGATCGTTTCCATTGTTGGTGGACATGTTCTGGTAATACTGTAATAGCCGGTACGTCAGGTAGGTATTTGGGTGTTTGGAGGAACGCTCTATTGATATGCCACCCATAGTGTTTGGTTTGTTTGTTTACCGAGCACAATCTCGTTTATGCACATGTTTATATTCGAGTATAATTTTATGCTTTACCTCCTCTTCCCACCAGCCCTCACCCATCCACCGGCTGACGCGGACCAATTGATCTTGATCTTGATCTCCAATACCACTCACTCACTTCTCACTTTTCTTCCATGACCATCCTGTCAAAGACCCAAGACTCATCATCAATGATCAAGCTCCCCCGTTGCGTGACACTATTCCCGATCCAGTCATCTGTAGCAAGCAAATCCACGACACAGGCCAGGGCATGGGCCTCTCAATTACCCGTTCGGGTCTGGAAAACGAGGATCACGAATCTTGCAACACTGGGTCTTTGAACTTGCGGCGCTGAGGTCATTGGTCAAACGCACGTCGAGAAGATCTTCACTTCAACCTCCGGAATTATCGAAGTCAAATCCAGCAGCAGCAAACCACTTGCTTGGTTGGCTTCATGAATAATGCGAGAGGAGGGGGCCTGGGGTGAAGGTTGGTGAGGACTGAGGATGTGTGTGACTGAGTTCGAGAAGAGAACTTGAGCATGCCATGCCATGCCATGCCACCCTCATGCACCTCGTACTCAGTTACTTCCGCAATACGAGCTTGCTCACCACCATAACCACCTCAATTTTTTCCCATCCCAACTCTCCCGAGGTCAGCACCGCTCACTACCTAGGTGTCGGTCAGTATGTCACCAACGCACCAGAATTTCAAATGCATTTCTCAGGCCGACCCTCGGTGATGACGACTACCCCGACTAATTCAGTCTAACCCTTACTTTCCTTCACCAGATCGATGATCTGTACCATCCTCAATCCCATATCATGCCCTATGATACCCAAGTACAACCAACCACAGCCAGCGAGGCATTACAAACGACATCATTTCCAGTCCATACATCGCATGGCTCTGCTCATCCATCTGGAGACAAACCCGCGGCAACTCGTCTCAAATTTCGCATCACAAGCTTCACGGGGCAACACAGCACAGCACGCTGCACAGCCTCCTACGCAACATCTAAACTTGAGTTTCGCTTGTCCGTTCGTGCATCACACATCCCCCTTTTCTTTTTCTCCTTCTGATTATTCTAAGGTTCTGACTGGTGGTTGTTTGACTGGCTGTACGGGATCTTCCATGGTTCCGTGGATACGAACCCTTCTTTTCTATTTTTATGCCTCTGGCTCTCCTTCTGTGACATGAGAGGGTCCACGACTCCACGCCGCGGTGGATTATTGATTTCACTGCCTGTCTGCGCTGTCCACCTGGCACCTTCAAGCACCGCAAGTGCAAGTGTAACTTCGACCTCAATTCGGAATGTTCAAGATCTATCGTGCATATGAAAGTGGCATATTGCAGCCTTTCATTTTCATGCCTCTTTTTTGATGTCTTCGATAGCCTCGCACCGGTCCAGCCATCCATCCGTCGTAAATCCATATATTTTCTCCACCAACCTTGTTCACCCCCTCATCGGCAAAACCAACCTTTTCGTCCCTTCTCTTCTCAGTTTTTCTGTTTCTGTCCCTCCGTCTGACTTCCATAGTCGTTGAGAAACCGCGGGAATCTCATCCCAAAAATCAGCCACAAATTCGGCAAAGAAGCTGGATCAAGTCGTTTCAGATGTGGATCCTCACAACAGATGACTCCACGCTCCTTCATTGAAACCAAACAGCCAAGAAACGTTAAACAGATGCTTCTTCAGCTTGTCCTGCCCCCGAACTACACCCTTTCCTTCGTACCTTGTACAGAAAGGGAGGCGGTGGACGGAGTGAGAGACCTCATGACCTATTTTGCTACAGATCAACACTGCCATTGCTACTTGTTTGTACAGCTTCCTGTGGTGTGTGTGAAGCTTCTTCCTTAGTTCACCGTTGTTTCGATGTTATCATCTTTGATCTCATCATTGCCGCGAGAGTGTTGATCCTAGCACAGCTGAGGAGACTTGCTACACAATGCGGGGATGTGCGGGGTGGCTGTACCTCCGTTGAAGCCTTCAAGCATGCTTGTGTCCAGTAGAGTTATCTGGGCTGGGAAGAACCTTGAGACATCATAGCCGATGATGTTTCTACTTCTTCTTCTCAATGGATGTCCAATTGTCAGGATCCCTCTTGTGTGTTCTATGCCAAAGCCTTGCCCATTACTGACAACATCAGAGATAATCAGCCAGCACTCATAAGATTAAACGATGGTCCTTCTGTGTGGCTGAGATCAAGAAGTAATAGCAGTCACTATCACTACCGTATCCTCGCCCGAGAAAATACTTTTGGGCAGCATCCAATAGATGCAAATCAGACCTCCTTCTCTCGACCCTCGCAAGGCACAGCATCATCAACGGCCACAGCAAGATTGCATCGGTCAATACTTCAACAGAAAAACGTCGCATTGGCTCTTCGAGTTATGCCACATCCCTCTTCAATCACGAATATCCCTCTTTGGATGAGCCACGATATCAATTTCACTCCCGATGCTCCGAAGATCCAAAGAAGCATAACATCACAACAATCACAGAACCTAGGCAGGCCCACAAGACCATCCTATCCCATCAAATCAAATCTTCCCTCTATCCCTTCAACCTCGACCTAAACGACTTATCAGTCCAGACGAGACCAGATTCCTTCAACCTCCAAAAATAAATACACGACTCCTCCTGTGCTCTCCTAGAACTAATCTCACCTAGACCATCACCTCCACCGAGACCACCCATTCGCCACAACATACTCCTTCTCCTTCTTTACAACCTTACCTAGACCTAACCGCCTCTCCCGGCCAACCTTGCACTACCCTCCCAAAGCCAATCCAAGAAACTCAACCTCCACACAACATGATAACAAATCAGTTACCGCCGTCCTAACACCATATTCATCCAACCCCCTCCCCTCTCCCGCCTGATCCATCTCCCTAACTCAGAACCTCAAAGTCAAAAAAAAGGCGGGGGAAGTGAAGTCAAACATCACTCAACACACAGAAACCAGAACCCCCTCACCAAGCTTCACTTCTTCTCCCCCCGAGCTTTAATAATACAATAAAGTCAGCACTGCTACAAAACCTACACACGTCAGCTAAAGACAACTACAGATCTACAGTATGTCGGTTCTTTACCTACCCACCGTTGGAAAGTTAGCCCAGCAAGACCAGCTAGGCAAACCCAACCCAGCTCAAATAAAGTAAAGTAAAAAGGAGACATGAAGTATGGTAGGCAAGTAGGGCAAGTAAGTAGGTAGATAAGTAGGTAAGTGGGTAAATCTCACAACCCATCAGAGCGATCTTGTACGTGCAGCTTCTCTGTGTGTAGCTTTCAATCGTAATATTCCCTAGGTGCCAATCAACGCGTTCTGTATATCATTCCATTCCATTCTATTTATGCAGTTCCAGAGTTCTAGAGTTCCAATGGTACATACATACATACATACATACATACATACAGTACCTGTACCTAAGAATCGGACAGCACCATATGTCGTTCACATATTGAAATTGTTTGAGATTCATCCACGCGTGGTTCGTTAGTAGGTAAGCGGATGATATGCTTGTACACGAATATCAATTGGATGAATGGATGGATGAGTATTACATATTTCTCTATTCTTCTATTCTCCTCCTCTCTGAACCTAACTAGCTAGCTAGTTGACCACGTAAGTAAACGGTTCCTCCAACTCACAAGGGTCTAGTACAGCACCATAGTCTCCCTTCCCCTCCTCACTCTACCTACCCCATCTCACCATACCACAGCACACATATTCCGCCCTCCGCACATACGTCATTCAAAAAATCGATCGATCGTCTGCACGTAAGTCAGTCCATCTAGACTCCTCTCTTCTCCCATTCCCTACCCTCCTCTTTGCCATATTTTTGACACGCATTACTTTATCCTCCACTCCAGACAGAAAGGAATACCCCAGACGCCACCATAGGCTGGCTACCAGCAGCTACCATTTGTATCGCCTGCCTGCCCAAAAAAGCCACCAAAAAAAATTCACAACATAAAGTGACTCCTTTCACGCCATGAAAAAGAAAAGGGCATTATATCGCCACGCACCCTAGTGGTCTACCGCTTTCTCGCTCGTTCGCTCAATAGTATAAGTAGAAGTCGGAAGAGGAAAGAAAAGAGAAGGAGAGGGACGCCCATTCATAGCGAGTCGAGGATCGGAGGGTAGAAGTACATGGAAGTATGTATATCGAAGAGAACAGGTAGGTAGGTAGATGAGGAGGAAGGAATTTCGGGTTGAAGCGAGAATGTTTTGATTTTGGTTTCGTTTGTTGTACACGAGCAACCGCTTCCCTTCCTTAGTCGATGAATGGAGGAATGGGCACAGCCAGGTCGGAGCAAGGATATGGCGTCGAGAGGAGGACGGCTCAAGGCCACATGCATTCATACATGAACATCCAATCACCATACCAACTCTCAAAACGACCAACCAGCGTACTAAACGGATCGCTTGGACTCTTCCACGCCCGGGAGAAGATGCCATCCGTCATCAAATGTCTCTTAATCGCGATATTCATCGCGAAACTCGAGAACGAGCAGCCAGTGAACTGGGTACTCTTTGACAGGACTAGGAAGTCGACAAGGGCTTGTTGATCCCAGCTTAGATCTGTGAGTTGCTTGAGCTTGTCGCCTTTTAGCAGGTCGACTTTGGATGTCACATTCAGCCCGACATTCTTAGCTGCGATTTCGCCAAAACGGTGACCTTCTGTGGCGTTTCCGGAGGCAATGTAGGCGTGCTTGAGTTTGTGCACTTCGGCTTGCTTCATGTAACCTTCACTCTGTGTCTTGAAGTTAGGCCAGAAGCCCAGTGCGTCACTTTCGGTACGAAGGTGGACACCTAGGTATTTCGGTGGTGACTTGGTGATATCTGCTTCTTGACCCGCGAATTTCGCCATCTCTGTGATGGTGTATGCTGCCAGTTCCTGGATATCCTTGCGTATCCTCAGCAAATCCCCAAATGTAGCTGCGAATTCTGGACCATCTCGCATAATTGGCCATTCGAAGAAGGTGGCCCATTTGAATCGAAGGGTCAATGGTCGCTCGACCGAAGGTAGGTTCTCGTATTTAACGGCCCAGGCGTCGAATTTGGATCGGAATAGGTCTAGATGTCTATTTACACCTCGGCCATCACATCCATCAGTATCAAGATTGAGATCCTTGGGGTAGAACTCCTTGGCCTCCTTCTTCTTCTCAGCATTGGGGAAGTGATCCGTGTCATTGTAAATCTTCATCTGCGGACAGAACTCGCCCATCGACTTCGTGAAATGCTTCTCATCGAAAAAATATCCGAAAGGTTGGAAGCCCGTCGTGAAGATGTTGGCCAGATTCTCCTCTGAGCGGCGCTGGATCCTGGGCATGATGATGCCTGAAGCTCCAGCCTCAATTCCATATCGTATGCATGTCAGGATGAAGTTTCGAATATTGCCTATTCCTCCAGAGTTATTGTCGCAGACAAAAACCAGTCCTGGCTGCCATTTCGTATCATTGCAAGCCCGCGCCAATGGCCAACCAATATATGGACCATTGAAGTCATAGTCGGTCAGACTGAGCTTTCGTGGTGTCGTCGGGGGCACCTTATCCAGCGCAATCACCTCCTGCAGCGGCGCAGAAGGAGTATATGTATATGTAGGCTCGCCAGCTGCTGATGCTGAGGCCAGCGAAGGATTGGGGGGTATGGCGCCGTTCGGTGGAGGAGCAGGAGTCTGACCCAGGGCAGCTTCACTCCCTGGTGGTGGAGGCGGTCGAATGAACTCTGTGAAGGACGAATCGAAGAAGAAGTGGTTGACGAGGACGACATTGACCACCAGCGCCGCCAGCACGACGTATCTGTATTTCCACCATTTGATGCGCACGACTCCGTTGATCATTTCGGAGACAGCTTTCTGGACCATCGTTGCCAGAGAACAGCGCACGTTGCTTCGAGGGAGGGGAGCCCGAGTCCTTATAAGGCAATTGATGATTCAGTCCTGGGTGCAGGTGGTGGTGGACCTCGTCGCAACAAAAGGAATGCCAGTGCCGGTGGTTGACGGGAAGGGATGGAGGTGCATTCCAACGCCTCAAGAAATATTTGAGTGGTGGGTGGGCGTGAGGTGAGAGAGAGTTGGTGAGGCTTTGATTGATGGCGGTACAGGCCAGGGCAAAGCAAGGCAAGGCAAGTTCCAGCTCACGCGAAGAGTGGCTCCTTGGGGAAACTTGGCGGGCGCGGAACGGCCAGCTAAGCCCAAGCGAGGAAAGGTTGGGTGCAAGTGGAGGATGGTGTGGTTTGTGTAAAGGGATGGATAAAAGGGGGGATGGATGAAAGTAGATGAGGAAATAGGGGTAAACTGATAGACAATAAAGTACAGTTACTCTATCCTTACAAAGTAAAACTGCAAATATCTCTCTGCCTATCAACAAAATCAGCATAACATCATCCTACCCACTGCTTCATCAAAGACAATGACCACAATATCCGTGGTGGGTGCCGCCACAAGGGGCTTGCTGGGCAAAGAGAGTTTCAGACCCACCAAGAAGGCTGGTGAACGAACATCAGCCGAACTTAAAAAGGGGTTCACCTGGCTGGTGGTTCGTAGCCTTGTGTTGGTTGATGCGATTCCAAACGAGACCGAGTACGCATACGTATACGGATGGGAGACTGGTAACATGGGATTGTGCTCTCATCTGAATCTGATAATGTGTGATTTCTGTCCGAACTGGTGGGACAATCTAGTGTCTGAAACTTTGAAACTGACATTACATGGCTATCAGAAAATGTGTTCAACTCAAGTCTTGGAAATCTTGGAACATGTGGATATCAGAATCTTGGGTTTACTTGGGGGTAGAATAGCATCCCTTGCAGCCTCATGGCATTGGAACTATTGAGAATTCGATGTTCGAGACATTAAATGCCGGTATAGTTGAGACACTACTTTTATCATTTTTCAAAACATGAGAACTCGCTTATTCCAAGACAACAGGTGAACTTGCCCCTACTAGCACAAAGCGCATATTGACATTCCGCTTGACAGATTTCCCAAAGATCACAAAGATCCCAAAGCCTCAGAAGAGATTTTTCCAACTCCATACTCCATCGCAAGACAAACAGCCCAGTAAACCAAAACTCCTCCTCAGGCAGCAGCCACCACCACCACCACCAAATCTCACTTCAAGCCAAAAGCCTTCATATGCGCCTTCGCAACCCTCCTCCCCCTCTCCACAAGCGATAGAATCGACATGATCGCCAAAACCTCAAACTCCTCCCCAAGACCAACCGTACTATCACCCCTCAGGAACCTAAACATGCCCAGCACGCGACTCGGATTACTCGCTCTTGACGAATGTCCCAAACCCGCATAAACAGCAATCACATCCCCCGTACTAACTCTAATGAGTTTCAACCCCCCACTATCCCTATCGATCGTCCTGACGAACGGTCCAGAGGTATGTCGCCACTCGAACCGCTCACGGACATCGTTCCAGGGCAGGGTGTGGCCGAACTCGTATTTCTCCGCACTGAAGATGCCGCCTGTGGGAGCCAGCTGCTCGAATTTGAATTTCGGGCGGACGCGCTGCTTTTGCGTTTCTTGTGGCGGGGAGCGCGGGATGGAGAAGGTCGTCGTGGAGAAGTTGGCGCTTGCGGATCGGGGGGGTGTTGGACAGAGGGTCATGTCTGTTGTTTGCGTGACGGAGTGGAATTTGGCGAAGGAGATCACGGTTGAGGCTTTGCTGGGCCCGGAGTGGATGAGGAGATCTGGTCGGCCGGTGCTGAGCATTGAGGAGGGGTCTTTTTGGATGGTGATGTAGAAGAGGTGTGGTGGTGCTGGGAGGGGTTTGAGGTCGTTTGGTGAGGGCGCTGGGGAGGATGGACTGAGGAGGATATCGCCTCGAGAGCGGAAGAAAGTGATATCCCTAGGAAACCGAGGGTATGTTGCATAAGTCGGTGAACGCAGCGGGTAGCGAACAAGCTCGTAAGCTGACTCTTGTCCGTCAGAAGAATATGTTGGAGAACTTCCAGGACTACTCCGATATCCACGTGTTTCGACTGGCTGGTCGAAGCCCAGAACGTCCATCCATTTACTACGTGAGTTGGATCGTTGCATCGAATCGAATAGAGTCGAGTCAGATAGATTACTTTGGCGAGTTCCAAATAAGAAGCAGATTACCACAAGACTTTATATCGTGATCGAAACGGACGATCCGATAAGGCTGATGATAAGATATATAGCATTCTCAAAGTTTCAATATACGCCGGCTTGGCGTGTGGAGAGAAGAGGCTAAATGCGATGCTTGCAGCAGCTGCTCGGACTGAAACGTATAGGCTGCACACTCGTCTTGACGGCTGCTAATGTCATTGGCTATGATGCAAATATGCGACATGCAACATGTTTTTCTGGAGGATGGTGATCGATGACAAAGCTCGGGGTAGGACGAGGGTTGCAGTAGATCCACACAAGGTTTCTCGATGGACGTGCCAGGCTGAGGAGGAAGGGTTGTACAAGTTCGCTTTGACGTGTTATTGAGAATGGGTATTGAGTGAGTGCTTCCTATGAAACTGGGGAGCAGTTTGATGAAATGCAGGGAACGAAGAGAAACATGTTTGTGAAGCGATCCAAAGTTGGAAGCCATTGTCGAGACATTTGGAACAGGAAAGGGTATAGATTTCAGCAGATATCTACCCATTTTCACACCCTGCCTGGCAAAGTTTTGTACGATTTCTGACGAGTTGTTCATGCGCCGTTCAACATCCAATAGACCCTCGATATGCCTTCCTCCCATAATATATGGCAAGAGTCCGAGCCATCTCTAGCGCATTGTTGACTTCAATATCACTTCGAGTAAGTATTGGTCGCTCTCTGCCTCGAGCTTTGACCTCTAAATCCATCCGCGAGTGTGGTATCGAGTGTGGTCATTACCCCGGATTTACCAATATACTGTGGGCAAATGTGCGGTAGCCATAGCGGTCAGATCACACGCAATGGAGAGTGACCCCCGGCTTCAGACAGTAGACGTGAGAGAGCTTGCTAATCAGAGCCCGTCTACAGTCAAATGCTTATACCTAGAAGTAAACCAAGAAGCAAAGAAACGGGCTGAATTAATCATCGACTCTTCGCGATGCTTTACATCGCTGAGCATGTCGACTTTGAATAGGGAACACGACGATGCCTCCTACAGCGACCACATATGCTGCATCCGTGAAACCTTTTCCTTCATCTCCAGTAGCAAAAGATCGCCAAAGACCGATAATAAGACTGCCAACGACAACAGCCACCCAGAGAGTGTATATGCCAAAGCACATCTTGCATTGATCATGTAATACTCCAGCTTCAGCCAAACCATTTCTCGAATCGAAAATCTCGAAGGTTTGAAGTGGTCGAGGCTCCACAGGATCCTCAGCAGGTTGCACATGGGACTGATGGTTTCGACGTCGTTCAGCCTCCTGATCACTTGCGCCTCTGAACTCGATTCCAGAACTTGCTCCTACACACATTGCATTAAGAATATCTCGCTGTTGCTTTAATGAGCCAACAATTGATTCGATCTTGGGCATAGATCCCTTCCACAAGGAGTAGAATAGCTGGCGCCAATGTACTCGTAGAAATATTTTCCATGTAATATGATGAAACTCGAGGATCCCAGAATAGATGGAACCAAAGACGTGTTGGACTTCTGTGATACCGTTGACAGCAGTCTGATAACCAGCAATATTAGAGTCCAAATCAGGAAGAGCAGCTCCGATATCTGTGTATGCTGAGAGGAGAGCTTCGAGGACGTCCTTGTGTTTACTTGCTAGCTACTCCGGTCATGAGCTCGATGACCTTCAAGCCGCGAGGAGACCATGTACAGTACCTGAAGAGCAAATTTGATTGGAGCCTGATTCATGAGCCAAGTGCACTAGACAAACGGACACAGAGCAACATACCCAGACATATGGCGCCCACGGTGTCCCGGCATAAAACATTCCACCATCTATCGAATATTTCCCAATTTCTCTGACAAGCGAGTCGATGCGTGATAGGATGTGGGTGGACTGCACTCGTTGCAGGAGGTCAATCTGCCCAACCAATGCCCAGACATCTTGAAGCTCGGTTGACTCAATTCTCTTTGCATCGTCGGCAGATATTGATTGCTTGAACCTTTCCAATGCACCCCTTGCACCGGGAACGACACGACCTCGACTGGCCATTTGAAAAAGATAGCAAGGATGGAAGAACATGGAAGTTAGAGATACAAGAAGGAACAGGAAGAAAATAGGTAAATGCTACGACGGGGCTGTGCATGACGCCGCAATTGCTATTGCCCAGTCACTTTGCTCACCGAGGCTAACCAATAGATCTGAGGTATCAAACTCTGGACACAACTAGTCTTGTCTAGGGTTGAGTAGATGTGCAATTCGGAGTTGAAGGACCACTGGTCGTGAGCAGCTTAGGAGGTTAGTTCCTGTATTGTGCGCATTGCAAAAATGTCAGGATTCATGTAGTGCGCTGGCTGGGTAGCTGTGCTAGAAGAGGTGCTGTGGCTGCTTCCCTCCATTTCCAGGCGGGGTTGTTAGCATCCGATGAGTTGCAGGCGCCGTAGTGCCTAGAATTGCACCAAGATCGAATGAGAGTCAAAGAGAAAGCCAAGAAAGTTGTCGAGCCATCTGAATAACCTCGGAAAAGTATGAGGGTCATTCGAATAGAGGAAGAGGAAGGTAAACTGGCAGTCGAGAAGGAAGGGAATTACCCAGTGAGAAGGACGCTAGCCCTCGTTTAAAGACCGAGGCGAGCGAGCCCCTTATCTCCACCTCCACGCCTTCTTCATCTCATCAACAACATCAACGACACTCACTCACTGATGCTATGGAATGTTATCTTCATCTCTTCTCACCTGCAATCACGATGGTCTCGGCTCTGTACACACCCGTCAGTTCAGTCTGGTCCAGTACACGGCGAGTGCAGCATCCTCGGATATTTTGCACCACCCGCAGGATTCTGGTCTGATCTTCCAGGGCTGAATAATGCTTGTTTTGACTTGTTGTGCTTGTCCTCTTTTGGAGCCCTTGAAAAGCCTCGCGAGACGCCACCATCAACAACCATTGGGTACATGGACTCGGGCGTGGAGCTTGTACCGTGTTGTGACAGCGAACTTGCGGTGACTGACCAAGTTGATCTGAGACAAAAGTGCAGTTGCGCTGTTGACTGTACGAGAGAGAGTTCGAGATGCGAGAATGACTGAAGGAAGTCGTCATGTACTTACTTGCACGAACACGGCGATACATTGTTTGAAATTCCATTCGGATTGTGTACCTTTTGAACCAGTGTTCGTTTTGTACCCTCCAGTCGTTCTGTGCGCGTAATTTGGTTCCAATACTTCAGCTGCAGGAGCTTTGTGAACCCTTTTTCAGCCCCGAGCCTCCACATCCTATTAATGGCCCCAGGTGCCGGAAAATGGGCCAACAAAGTCAAGCCTCAGGGACCGCAAACCCCATTCTAGGCTCGCAAGGCTGATTTTTGATTTGACGTGCCGCTCTGTCTATTATGAATGCGGCACCTTTAAAACGCGGTCCCCTCCAGTCTCCTTCCCCACGGTTGAACATCACCTGCAGTAAATTCTCATATCGTTGAAGTTTCGCGGACTTCATCTACTATCAAAATGCCTTTCGATTTCGATACGTACCAATCAAAATGCGAAAATCTTACTCCTGAGCAGCTTCATCGAGAATGGGAAAACTATACTCGTCAAATATCAGGCGGTGCTACTTCAACAGCTACGGCAGTCTTGTTCTCTCCATTGACTGCAGGAATATCTCTGGTTGGCCTTGGATTGTCGGCCCCTCGGATACACAATGCTCGAAAGAAACGAGCCATTATTGAAGCGAAGCTTCAGTCACACGGACAAACTCATAACACGAGAAAGCGCGATGTTCTTGCACCGATGGCTATTTCGGGGACTATTGGTGGATTGACGTTGGGACTGGCAGGTCCAGGAGCCGATCTTATTGCAGGCGAAGCCGTTGGCAAAGGCGCGGAGTATGCAGCTGCACAGTGGGTTTCCCCGAGTTCTTTTATCCCATTGAATGCTGTTTGGGGAGACTTTTTTACATTTAAAAAAAAACACCCTTGTATTAAACGGGTCTCTTTTGGGTTGGAATGGTGTTTGCAGAGTCAATACTTACCCTGAGGTCCTCTTCTAGTGTTGCTTTAGATGCTACAGGTGCAGTTATCGAGCACAAACATGACGGACACTCGAAGAAGAAGGCGGATCATAGAATGACAGTACAGTACCAGAACTTTCAGAAGCAGTTCATCCAAGAGCAGGCAGCACAAGGCATTCATCTGCAGCCACAACTTCCTGGATATCAGGGACAACAAACCCCCCCAGGACAACAATTCCAGCTACCGCAGCCAGGAAACCAAGCATATCAGCCACTGCCACCGTCACAAGACCAGAAGTATGAGTACGTGCCTGTACCGCCTCCACAAAATGGTGCCATCGCATACCAGCCGGCATCCCATCAACAGAATTTCGTTCCTCAAGGAAGTCAACCCCCACCAAACATGTACCAGCAGCTGCCTCCGTATTCCCCTATTCAGAATTCAGGTCTGCCCGGAGCTGGCCAAAATGTACTTGCTCAAGATCCTTCCCGAAGGCAGTCCTTATATCAGCCTGTGGAATCTCAAGCATATCCATCACCATGTCCCACTCCATTGCCAGTATATTCTCAATCAGCAGATTCCTGGGGCCAACAAAATGCAAGCTTCCAGTCGCAGCCAGTCTCCCCCATCATGGATCGTAAGCCAGCTGCAGTACAGTTTCCAACCGTTTCTTCTGACTTGGACTGCAAAGCATCAATAGTTGATTTCTCTATGTAAGTAGCGAACTACACCTGAGTTTATTGAAGCTAAGCACTGACACATGAACAGGGATGTGTTTGAGCTTCCTGCTGAGTTGGTAACTGCAGCTGTGCCAGATGACGATTCGATCCCTGCTACGCCCAGTATGGAGGAGGAGATTCTAATTCTGAAAGCACGAATCTTGCAAATGGAAATCGAGAAGCGTGGAGGAGTGATAGATATAGGTCCCGCTCACAAGAACCAACCCCAGGAATCAGTCGGCCCAGATGCCATCCAGCAAACTGCGGAATCGCCACAAGCGATTTCAGCGGTCATTGAGCAGCCAATAGAGCACCAGGTAGCGCGAGGCGAACAGCAGTCGATGATTGAACCTGCAAACGACCACGAACGCGGTCAGCAATCTCCATCAATCGCTTCAATTGTTGTAGAGGAGCCTGCCGAGTATCAGACAACTCAAATCGAGATCAAAGTTGCAACTGAAACAGTCCATGAATTCAACGAATTCGAGCCAATGTCCTTCTACCCACCACCTCCTGCTTCGCCAGCACCGCCTCCCAGATCACTTCCAGACGTACCGATACTTCAGACAACAGTCCAAGAGATTACGAATTTATCATCTCAACTGTCATTGGAATCATCAAGTGTTTCACAAACTCAGAATACTTTGCCGTCAAACGACGTTACACCGACCCCTTCGGATACTTATAGCAACCCATATCCTGCCCCTTTGAACGTCACGCCCATTCGCCAACAAACTACTCCTCTACCCGCCCCAGCCTTTCAACCACAACCACCTGCCCCTCGCCATGCATCACTCACTCCAAGTTACCAGAGCCAATACTCAATCCCGGAACAGCCACAGCCCCCTCTGCCATCTCGGCCACAATCTCAAATCTTCCATGCTCCTCCAGCCATGAACCCACAACAAGAATACTCATCCACAACACCTCAAATTCAAGCACCACAACCTCAACTGCAAGCTTCATACCAGTCCCAATACCCCCCGCAATCGAGTGGCGTCTCTGGAGGATATAACCCGCAGACGTACTCACCTACTTCCTCCCAACAACCGCAACTGCCCTCAGCAAGACCGCAAAGCGTTTACCAACCCCTATCCTTCCAGAGTGCTCAGAATTCTGCCCCAGCCCAACAACAGCAACCCAACTATCCACCTCCACCACCTTCTCCCAACTCTCAGCAACAACGGCCTGCACCTCCACCAAGACCACAAAGTGTGTATCAACCTCAGTACGCACCACCAACTCAAAACACAGCACCAATCTCATATCAACAACAACAGCCACTACCTCCTCGACCACAAAGCGTATACCAGCCACAATACGCACCACCAGCCCAAATTCCTGGCCCTCAAATTCAACAAGAGCAACAGCAAGCACCCACACCACGACCACAAAGCGTGTACCAACCACTCCAATTTACACCCAGCCAAACACAAACACCCTCTCCGATAACCCATCACCAACAACCCCAACAACAACAAATCTACACCCAACCCCAACCCCAACCCCTCAAAACCCAACCCATCCAACGCCAAGACAGCGGCTACTACTCCATTCCCCCGTCCCGGCACTCCTCCTCCTTCTCCACAGCCTCATTCACACCCTCCAACTACTCCAGTCCGCAAATCCTCTCCCCGCAACCAACAGGCATGTTATCTCCCCAGTCAACCTCCGGGAGTATATACCACGGACACGGAAGGAGTGCATCAGTTAGCACTTTGGGGTCACCTATGACTCCACAACCGCAGTCACAGATGTATTTCCCTCCTCCACCTGGGACACCACAGCCGCCGGTGCAGAATGATTATTTTGGTTCGAAGGTCCAGGCGCAGGGGTATAATCCGGGAGGGGTTCAACAGCAGCAGCAGCAGGGTTATAACCCTGGAGTAAATCAGAACCAGCAGCAGAATCCAGGGCAGAATTATGGAACTCAAAACCAGAGTCAAGGATGGCAATGGGGAATGCCCCCCACTCAACCGAATTATGGAGCGCCGCCTCCGATTCCTCAGCCTTGGAAATAGGGGGACTCTAGATCCTGGTGGTTAGGGTGGTGGGAATTGATACCCTGTTCTGTCCTTGTACTTATGCCATCGTTTCCTGAGATGATACGGATGATGGTGTGAGTGGGACTCAGATGTAGATGACAAGAAGAAGGTATAGAGTCGTCTAAATAATAATGATTTGATAACTGTTAAATAAGACCCATCCGTCTCTCTGCCTCTCTCTGTGTATGTATGTATGTATGCATTCGGTTTGACTTAATCAGTCAGGCACTCCTATCGGAACACACCCTTTTCCTCAATAAATCACTGCATTAAGCGAGTCTCCCCGCTTAGAAAAAAAGGGGGTTCGCTTGCTTGTCCCCCTGCTATGCCTACTTACCTACCTAATTCTAGAAGTAGATCTTGATGAGTTGAGCGAGATGGGAGAGTGCTAGATGGGAAGTATGAGATGAAGGAGAGGGACAGGAAGCAGACCATGAGGATATGCAAGGAGAGGAAGAGGTGAGAGGTGAATTTGGAGCTATTTGGAGCTAGGCTTGGAGAGTCCAAGGACTCAGAGAGGGCTGATTAGATTGATTGCGTACGTTAGATGAGTAGGCTCTTGCTTGGAGACTTTGGGTTAGTTGGGATTTGAGAATCGGTATGGACATGTGGTGTTAAGCATTCAAATAGGAAAGTGAAAGGTTTTTATGCCATCTATAAGATCTATATCCATGATATACTATAAAAGGAGATATATGAGAAAATTGAGAAGCAACACAACTAAATGTACTGCTTTAGCAAGTGACACCTATGCTCCTGCCAATCGCTGAATCAATTGACCTTTCAAAATTATTTCTCCAGGAACCAGAATAAGCGACTATGAATGTTGAAGAAAATGATTCCATTTCGTACTCTTATCTCCATTGTCATACAGGGAAATTTCCCGCCTGGTATCTTATCACCAATGTATTTCCAGGGACACCTTGCCTAACCTAACCCTACGGACGCCGCCCAAGTGATTGTTGATCGATGAAATGAAATGAAATGCAAAACACGCCGCCTTTCCTGACCCCCTCGTTCTACCGCCCACCCAGACAGAATGAAAGCAGACATCTACTTCTTCTCCTCGAAGTAGAACTTTCCAAGTCCAGCTTCGTCGGGACTTCCGAGTGGTCTTCTCGACTCTCCACCATCAAGTCTATCTCGCATGATTCTCTCCGCCGCTTGGGCGCCTGCGCTAGGACTAGCAACTCTCGCTCCATCGACATAACCACCAACCTGCGTCTCACCAGGCGTTCCCCCACTGCTCTGAAGCTGACTCGCAAGACCACTCCTACCAACAACAGGACTAGTGACCAAATCCCGTCGACTGTAGATAGGACCACTGACAGTACTACCAGCACCCTCTCCAAAGCCGACCAAACTAGCATCATCACTCATCCCATCCATATCCTCATCCATAGCACTAGCCGAGAAGCGATCCCTATCATCAATATCCCTATAATTAGCATCCATGCTCATATGATCCTCATCGCCCGCCTCCGTCTGGCCCTTTGTACTCCCGCTCGCCCAAGTTGTCGTGCGACCTCCCGCGGAGCCCGTCGCGGACGCAGATCCCACAGTCGACATCTTGGTCGTGTAGACTGGGTTGCCATTCTGGTCGAAGTAGCCTGGGATTTGACCAGCTGCTGGACCGGCTGCTCCTCCGCCTTGCTGGTTCTGGTTTCCTGGCCGGACGGTGGATACGCGTTCGAGGCCGGCGAGGAAGGAGATGCGATCGGCGCGCTCGCGCTCGGCTTCGTTGCTGGAGTTTGTATGCCGATGGCCGTGGCCTGTGTGAGGGAAGGCAGAGCCGCGATGGCCGTCTTTGATGGCGGTTGTTGAGAGGGCGGAGAGGGAGGTTGTGGTTGAGTTTGGAGTGCCGCTGGGGGAATGTTAGTGTGTACTCGTGCTCTGGAGGGGTTATGTAAGTGCTTACGGCATCTCAGTTGGAGTTTCTGGATTAGAAGGAGGTTCGGGCATTCCTATCAAAGTTGGAGTCGCCATTTTGCTGGTTGTTTTGAAGTTTTGGGGAGAGGGTAGTGTTTGTGTGATGTAGATGCGTTGGAGGTTGACGTTGGTTTGGACAGAGACACTTGAATAAAACCGTTAGTCTATTGTACAACGACTAAAATGAGAAAAGCTTACCCGAAGAAGTCTTGGTAGGGATCAGGAAGTTCTTGGGGATATTCGTGATCAAGATGTGTTTGATTGTTGTTATTGTTTGCTTGCAGAACACACCTAAGGACCCCTCGATGCGTCTCCTGAACCAAGCCAAGCGAAATGACGTCGCTTCTGCGCTAGGCCACAACCCCACACTTCCACACTTTGCGGAATGGGAATGGGAATGCACATCACCTGCGCCCAGGCGACGCCGTCATGATTGTTTGTTCCTGACAGCGGCGACTAAATAAGGCAGCTCATAAATATGTGCCAGCAGGGTGAAACCTATTCCATGAATAGGTATGATATGATGCTTGGAAAGATTACCTTAGCTGAAATCTATCAACTTTAGGACTTCGCGAGAAGACCGTGTCGTATGAACGCAGGTATTTTTCAAGGCCATTTGAATATTTCAACAAAACACATATAGCCTTCTTAATTATCAACTCTGTCTGGTCCAGGACGCTAGCCTGCACGTTTCTGTCCATTCATTTAGAAGTTGGTACTTACGAACAACTTCTGGGCTTTCTTCTGATTCTCTCTCTCCCCTTTGGATTGCACAACCTTTGCTGGGAGATAAACAGGTGTAGTGTGAATAGAAAATCGTCAAACTTCGATCTCCGGATAACTTCGAAGAAACATGTATATTAAATGTTTGTATTGGGGCAATTTGGAAAAAGCTCTATCATTGTACAGAGACACACATTTTTCACCACCTGCAGCTCGTCCCCGCGCAAAGGCAATCCAGCACCGCAGAACACCTTCTATGCTCGAGGGCCCAGAACCCTGTACCAATCAAGGAAAAGATCAACGCCCGTGTAACACGTTGTGCAACAGAAACGTCAACACTTGAGCCTGCACAACAACAGGAAATTATCCAGTCTTCCGTGAACTCCAGATACTAGTAACACATTTGCCCCCCACTCACCCATTTTCCTCCTATCGCTGACTTCCGTCAGCAGTCCCTCATAGTCCTGCTGCAACCGGGTTGCTTCCGTTGACTTGACTTTTGGGTGGAGAGCTCATAGCAGACTGTGCTGCCATTCGAGCGCGTTGTTGAGTCTCTTGTTGAGCATCCAAGTTTGCCCTTTGCTGTGCCATGATTTCTAATTGTGCCGCATTAGAATGATGTGAAACATAGCCAGTCGGTGTTTGGGGAATGTATTGATGTTGGGAAGCCGGGCGTGGAGTTGATCCATTCATCAGAGGACCCTGTCCCATTGCGTTTTGGAGGTATGGCCGACGGTCATGTGGGATTGGTGGATTTGGCGTCGAGTAGTTGGGACGAGGTTGTGTATTTTGAGGTTGGGGGCTGTACATCTTCTGTGGTGAAGACTGACGATTGAAATTAGCACCATTAGCGTACTGGTAGCCCATCCCATTTGGAGTTGGCTGTGCTTGATGCGCGTAACCCGGTTGTTGTGGTTGCCCAGTGTATCGCCCGTTCATATTGGACGCTTGTTGAGGCGGTTGTGACATGTGCTGTGAGTAGCCTTGACTAGGAGCTCGGATGTAGTTTGCTGTGGACGGTGCCTGTTGATATTGTTGGTTAGGTGGTGCGTATGGTTGTTGAACAGGTCGTGGGTTTTGATGTGGGTAAGTAGGTGTTCCATAAGCTTGACCAGGACGGTAGGGTGCGTTTCCAGGCGGTCGCTGGATTTGCTGATACGGGGCCGGGGATGCAACAGCTGGTCTCTGCATATTCATGTTGTTTGAGGGTGGCCGAATGGGGGACTGGCTGGTTCCATAGAATTGCTGTGTTGGGGCAGGTGATGGCCGAGGGGCAGCATATTGATTGCCATAAAGCGCGGCTGAGCTGCTGCGATGGACTTGTGCGGGAGCTGCGGGTCGTGGAGCAGTGGATGCGGTGTTCAACGCGGCCACCTTTGCCCTTGATGCTGCCTCATCTTCTTCCATAACGCCCTTGTAGTTGTTCGCTTGGATCTCAATCTTGGTGCTGATGCTAAGCTCTGCCAACCGATCAGGGTCGAGTTTGGCAACAGCGTATGGAGGTAGGGTGGCAATCATCAAAGTCAATTGGGACTTGAGAATTTCATAGGTCGCTTGCTCATGCTCGCTTGGCTTCGATGGAGTGCCAAGAGCAGTGGTATCAGGGACAGACAACAACCCTGCCGGGCGGTTTGACGAATTCAACGACATGTGACGGATACGCTGATACGAGTTCAGGGTTTCCAAAAGATCGGAAATCCCTTCAAGAATCTCTTCGACGTCCTTCTCTTCGGCTGACTTCTCGGGTGCAGCTTCGAGACTGACCAAGCTTGGATCAATGGGATCGTTTTCATACTCCTCGATAACTTTCTCGAACATGGCGATTTCAGGATCAACTTCGTTCTCTGAGATCGGTGTTGGGGTTCTGGTATCCTCTGTGTCGTTCCAATTCTCCACAAGCTTTTCGAAATTCTTCTGTCCAACTTGCTGCCACCAGATCCGGTTCATGACGCCTGTCGGTACAACGGCTGCCGAATCATCCCTAGTCGGAGCAAAACTCGAATATGCACTACGGAACAGGGCTTCTAGCTTAGACGCTTCAGACTCTGCAGGTTCAGCATCAAGAGGAGGAGCTTTGGATGCAACTAGACTCATGGCCCTCTCCCGCTGCTTTCGCTTCGCACCGTGTTGTGGAGGGGAGGTATTACTGTAATCGAGCCATTGGCCAGTTGAAATGGCTTGCTTTGAGTAGCTTGCACTTCTTGATATTGGCTCGTTGGCTGCTGGTTGGTACCAGCCTACAGTCGATGATCGAGTGGTGGCAACCTTAGACGGCTTTGGAGGTTGCAAAGCTGGCACAGTAGATGGAGTCGGAAAGACATCACCTAGGGTAAGAACACGCTTCTTATCATCAACCAAACCAGTTGCCTGAATGGGGACAATTTGTGTTGTTGTGATACCATTAGGGAGCCCTGCTTCTCGAATGGTTTGGAGTACTTTCTTGTCCTCACCGTTGACCATGGTAGGGATTTGAAGACTGGAGAATAATTGCTTGTTTCCTTGCGCATTTCCGTAGAACGTGAGGACTGTCCGATTGTCTCCTGAACTAGCATTGATCTGTGTGAACGCATTCGTTGCCAAGCCACCATTCGTCCCAAAGCTAGAGTTGTTCATAGCACCATTTATTTGTAAGGACTGGCTCCCACCGATTGATGCCAGCTCTCTGCGGATCAGCTCATGTGCGCGCTGCTTAAAAGCCTCAGCTTTGACAGACAACTCCGATTGGCTTGCAGATACAGGTATGTACTGGTTCCGGGCAGCGCCATTTGGGAGCTGAAGCTTATCCTTGATGTCCGCGACTGCCGTATCGATATCCTCGAGAACTTCTTTGACATTTCTGTATGCATTCGCGGATTGTCGTGTCAGAATGGAGGTTGAAGTTTCGCTATTGTTGTCGGACTTTTGGCGTTTTGCCTGTGGGCCTGATGATGAGGGACGCTCTGGTAGAGATCGAGATAAGATAGAGGGAGTTGTGTCATCACTATTTCGTTGTAAGTATTTGTTGGTTTGGGCTCAGAGGATGAACAGTTGGCAGAAATAGGTTTTGGACAGTTGCAGCTGGGTAGGGTAGAGCAACTTACGCCTTCAACACATCAATAAGATCTCGGATGAGTGCTTGCGCTGCTTCGACGGATTGTTCTGCTGTTTCTGGGCTCTTCGAATGTGGTGTGCCATTTGTGTTATTTGGGACCTCAGCAATGTCGTCGCGCTTTCTTTTAGCAGAGAGGGATGTGGTTGGGGTAGAATTCGAGGATTCCGGGGGCGGAGCGGGGCTCACGGCCCCATTCATGGAAGACATGATGAGGCTGTTGAATTCTCGTAGAGACGCTATGGTGTCTGCTTCGCGGTTTGTCGCGACTCGCGATCACAGGAGTAGCGAGCGGAATGTGTGACCTCAGGGAGTTTGCAGGCGGCGCGGCGTTGTGGTTGATTTCTGCCGGTGGGGAGCGCAGGACCAACGTCGAGGCAAACAGACTGGAGTGCTGTTCGAAAGTGCGCTCCTGTCGTGTTGGTGGATAATTTGATTGCGGGTGTTCCAAAGCTGATGTCGAAGACGTGAGGCTCGCTCGATCTCTGAGGTTCAAGATTGACGGAAGGGCTAGCGCGGTGCTTAGTCAGCCATCAATATTCACTCGCAGACCGGACCAGGCTCGACGTGCAACTTTGGCTATCCTCACTCAACTTCAACTGGAATATTCGTCACATTCACTTGGAAGAAATTGCAGGTGTCAAGCACATGTGTCCTTGTGGTGCCAACAATCTCCAGAGCCGTTTCTTTCGTCTAGCAACATCACCACAGCTTCTGGTGAAAGAGGGCCGCCTAATGCATTTTTAAGCCACTTTTTACGCAATTCCCTGGCAACATGAACGAATGCAATCGTGCTTGTGCTTTTTGAGATCGGGCAGGCCCTCACTGCAATATGTCAAGTCTCTCCTGGGGTCTTCCAACAAGCCGGTAAGCAAAGGTTCTTGGGTTCAAATATCAACTGTACCTAATGTTACCTCGTCAAGCTCTCTCCTCGGTCCAAGGCCACAATCGTATCCCTATCCCTCCACAAAGATCGAGCGAGAGTTCCATCGGCACTTGAAGGGAAGCATTTTGCGGATCAGGATATCAGCCCAGAACGGAGAAGATTTCACGCTCCAGATCAGAAATCTGCCTGCGCCGCCCAAACAAGCAAAGACCGCAATTCTTTAGCTCCTCAATATCCCAAAGAAAGACGATCGCGGATAGACCCTTCGAAGACTGGTGTATTAGAACCAGCTCCTCCCAGGCGCACCGTTGGATTGGGAAATCAGCCACCCGCCCATCTTCGTTCCCCATCCGTTGTCCTTGCAAAATATCTGGATCTGGAAGATGTTGAAGAGAAGCAGGCTTACTGGCGCGAAGTCAGGGATATCTCGCGTACAGAGTCGCTACCGATCATCGTCCTTCACCAGCTCTATATAAACTCAATTTCCAAGGTATGAGGATAAGCTGCTTCAAATTTTCCTGATGCTGATACTACCAGTACGATTGGGACGACCATGATCATACATTTCGCAAGAGCGCCGTTATATATCTAACAAGTCGTAATTTGGATACCGAGGATGTGGAACGCTGGGCCTGGATCCTCTCTGGAGATACTCCCGATCAAAGTGCGGAACGTTTGATTTCAGTCTCACCCGACCATCCAATATTTTTGCTCCTCGAAGTTCTTCGACGAGATATCAAGCTGGTTGAAAATCTAAAGAAGCTCTTACTCTACGCATGGAATCTCCTCGAGGCGAGATGCCTCCAGAAATCCCGCTCACCAGAGTCCAAGGCTGTGGCCGCAAGATTTGAGCAAATACATGAACATGAGTTTACAATTTTGATCAGTCGGTTGCTATACCAGAGTCGGCGTATCTGGCCTGTTGCAATGCTTAGCGTAACCGATATGGTTCCCCTATATGTTCAACATCTGAGGGATAGGAGCTCGCCAGACCTGCGTGAGCAGGCCCAACGCATTTACGTCCGGAGCTGCGATATGATCAATTATTTATTGCCTCTTCTCGCCTTACCTGCGTCCATAGAACCTCTCAAGTCAATGGTCCACAACTGGTCGGCCCAAAAGGTTCTGCTGAATCTTGCTGGAAAGTACGACCCACCTCTGATGCTTGCGAAGGACAGCTACAGAGCAGTCATTCGAGTTCTCACTGCCTCAAAGAAGACTAGTCAAGAATCGCATGCGGCAATACGTCGACTGCGAAGTTGGCCCCCATGGAGGATGGCCCAAGACGGTATGGACGCCCAGCGAGCCCCGGCCGATGACTTAAGCCGTGCAGTGGTTGCGCTCGTTCGATCAAGGGAAGCTGGGTTTAGAGACACCTCCTTTGATCAACGTCTACGCATTCTTGGTGGCCAGGAAGTGGATGGAACACCCACAATCCACATTCGGAAATTGATCAAATTCAGACCTAAACCTTCTCTTAGACGGGGTATGGCGTCCGTCGAGTCAACTGAAGATGCTCAAGAGCACCTTCAACAAAGTCTTGATCCTATGGTATGGGCAGCTAGGGTTGAAGCAACTCGTGATGTCAGAGAAGCCTGGCGAGCGTTTGTCTCATTCATGGATCGGGGCGGCAAACCAAGTCAAACTCTCTTTCTGGCAATGTTTCGGAAGCTTGGTTCTGAACAGGCCCGGCAAGGACGGCAATCCACTTACAAGGCGGCTCCCGGAGATGGAACAGAAGTCCTACCTGTACCAGATGATAACGTGAGTGCCTTTTTTAAGTTGCATAGTCAACCTCCAGTGCTCGGCATTCTTTACAACCACATGATATCATCTGGCATCAGACCTTCAGGTCAATGTTTGGGGTTTCTTGTTCGACGCGCCAGAAATTCCACTCTGGGGATCAATTATCTCCGCGACAGCGGTCTCCACCCTCTTGCATTGCAATACCTGACTGGTGGTCAAGACACTCGCATATCACCAAGTCATCAACCTCCACAAGAGATTCTTAGCACTATCAGCGACAAATTACTTGGTGACTTCATACATCTAATATGCCGGTTCGCTCCGCGTGCTGTGCTCACTACATCTGACGAATTTGGCAAATACAAGCTGAAGCCCATTCCGCTGAAGAAGCCCCTTCCGACCCAGTGGGCTGTACAGCAGTTTGAGAGGACTCCTTATCACCGGCTTCGCGATCCATTACGTCAAGCATCCCGTCTCTTGAAGAACGGAAAGGTGCAGTTTCGGCCTGCCTGGTACAGTCTGTTCAGAGGGCTTGCCCGTCGCAACGTTGTGCTACGGATGGCACTTATCGGCAACCCTCAGAGCGATGCACTTGCGTGGAGGTTTACGGTGTCTGTCCTGGGCAATTTTCACGAATGCGGGCTGGAACTTGACCCTTTTGGGTTCATGATTATCTGTAAAACATTTTTCAAATTTGCTGAGGCTACGCATGATGTCTCCGAGGAGCATCAGGTGGACCTGGCTGAAGGGGCTCAAATTCTTAAGGATGAGTTCGCCAAGTTGTGCCGAAGTGAAGCTGTACCATATGGCATCCCGACGCTCCTCCACACTATGAGGTGGGTCGTATTGCACAGCTACGTACGCTGTTTGGGGATGATTGGACATCGTGAGGAGGTTATCGCAGTACTCGAGTGGATGTTTCAGCACCGAGAAGAGTTGGAGCAATACAATAGGCAGGATCAAAACGGGCGAATTATGCTCAAGCGGACCCTGACTGCGATCAGGCTCTCCTGTTACGAGACTGAATATGAGGAAAAGGCTTGGGAGTTGGTGAAGCAGGTCGATACGTGGACATGGCCGCGTGGAAAAGATATGGAGTTGTATGTTGGGATTGGTGATCCTGATTCAGATGAGGATGCTGAAGCAGATGAGTTGAGCGAGCCCGGTGAGGCAAGATGAGACATTCAGAGCGGGTGTTGTCCTTATGTGACGATTGTATACTACCTGTACATATATGTACGAATTGCCAGAAGATACCCAAAGAGATGTAACAATGTTCTTGATGAGAATCGTTGAGTAAAACACGGGCATCACACGGGCAGTATTGAATGGAGCTATTCGATTCGGGAAATCTCTCTTGTTCTCCCTTGTCCTCTCTTGTCGTTCAGTGAGTGCAACTCTTGGACTACCTCGAAGAACCCATAGATTTTCGATCGCGCACCCGTAGAGATACTCTACGCGATTGTCCGTCACATCTCAGTGGTACCTGACTACTGTCGCGCACCCGGAGAAACTCTTCCAATCTCTCCCGGGCTCTGTTCCTTGGTATGATTTGGACGAATTGCTCATGGTTCTCAGGCTTGGCTCCCGAGTCAGGTGGTACTGTCCACGTGATTGTAAACACAAGTGGAACCGCGCGCTTTGCAGACAGGCAACGATCGCTAGCAAAGCAGTCGATTCTAAAGCTGATTGATTTCCTGGATGTCTCGAAGAATACGGAGTACGTAGAACACAGAGTAGAGATTCCCCTGTTGTTAGGTGGGTGTGCTGTATGTAGGTTCCTGATCGCAAAGCCTAAAACGTAGCCCAGCCACCCCATTCTGAGGTGTTTGGCGAAGTGCCCTGTCCTTGGCTTCCGCTCCCCCCAAACGCTAACCCTCCAACTCATACGAAGGCAACCGCCGAGTGACCTCGTCGTCATCAGCTTGAGCTCCCGCCTCTTCTCCTCTTCCTTTATCAACAACCCACGCACCCACGTACCCAACCCAACCCATCCATCCATCAACAGCTCACTCCGGGTTGCGCATTACTTCTCACCACAACCCACCACAACTCAATATCATCTACCTATTACTTTGATAGTAGTAGTTCCTACCAACCGCAATCATGAAAGGCGCAATTATCGCCGCAGCGACGCTGCTGAGCTCCGCGAGCGCTGGTATCCACAAGCTTCCATTGAAGAAGGTCTCGCTCTCCGAACAGTTGGCCACAGCCAACATCGACACTCATGTCAAGCATCTCGGCCAGAAGTACATGGGAATCCGACCCCAGTCTCACGCCGAGGAGATGTTCAAGGAGACTTCCATCCACCAGGACGGCTCTGACCACGCTGTCCCTGTGAGCAACTTCTTGAATGCTCAATGTAAGTTCATCCGCAATTGAAGTTTGAATCCATCTAACCATCCTGGTAGACTTCTCTGAGATCACCATCGGAACTCCTCCCCAGACCTTCAAAGTCGTCCTCGATACCGGAAGCTCCAACTTGTGGGTGCCATCTTCGGAGTGTGGCTCCATCGCCTGCTACCTCCACACCAAGTACGATTCGTCCTCCTCATCTACATACAAGAAGAACGGAACTTCCTTCGAGATCCGCTATGGCTCAGGTAGTCTCAGCGGTTTCGTTTCTGAGGATACTATGACCATTGGTGACCTCAAGATCAAGAATCAGATCTTCGCCGAAGCCACCGAGGAGCCAGGTCTTGCCTTTGCTTTCGGCCGATTCGATGGTATCTTAGGTCTTGGTTTCGATACCATCTCCGTCAACAAGATCCCACCTCCATTCTACAACATGGTCGATCAGAAGCTCTTGGATGAGCCAGTCTTTGCGTTCTATCTTGGAACCGCCAGCGACGACGATAGCGATGCGTCCGAGGCCATCTTTGGTGGTGTCAACAAGGATCACTACACCGGCAAGATCACTGAGATCCCATTGAGACGTAAGGCATACTGGGAGGTTGATCTTGATGCGATCACCTACGGTGACTCCACCGCCGAGCTCGAAAACATGGGTGTTATACTTGACACTGGAACTTCCCTTATTGCTCTCCCATCGACTCTTGCTGAGCTTCTCAACAAGGAGATGGGCGCCAAGAAGGGATACAACGGACAATACTCTGTTGACTGCGAGAAACGTGACAGTCTCCCAGATGTGACCTTCACTCTTAGCGGCCACGACTTCACCATCACTGCATACGACTACATCCTTGAGATTCAAGGATCTTGCATTTCCAGCTTCATGGGAATGGTAAGCAACTTGCCCTGAATTTATGTATCATTCTCTTACTAACATTATTTCAGGACTTCCCAGAGCCAGTAGGACCATTAGCAATTCTCGGTGACGCATTCCTCCGAAAGTGGTACTCTGTCTACGATCTCGGCAAGGGTACGGTTGGCCTTGCTGCCGCCAAGCAGTAAATGTACAACCCGACGATGAAGGATACAAACTGGATAAAGGAGAAGCGTGGGGCGGTTTCCTTGGCCTGTAAACTAGTATTCGGGGATGTTTTTTTCTCCTACTTGCAGTAGCTGCGTGAAATTGCTTTCACAAAAGCATGGGTTTTATCCGTGTCATTAATGATCCACCGAATCGAGGGAACGGTTTCATTTGTCACATACCTATTCAATGATATTCGGTCTATCGCATAACGTTTTGGCAATGTCTTTATAATGTGAATTCCCCTTTCTGTCGTATACTGCAGAACTTCCCTCAAACACCCGTTTTAGCCAGTCATTACCTTCTCAAGCATTTCTTGATAAACTTCTGGTGCCGGCGGCTATGCTGGAACACAGGGCAATGGCAGGCAGCAGTCCCTTCATGCTTCCCAATTTTTATCAATACTGGTTCGTAAAGCGTATGTAGATAAACCTAAGCATAGGGTAAACACTTTTACGTTCTAATTCTTGTAATTCATTCACTTCTAGTCTGATCTATGGAGGACTTAACTCTCTCCAGTCCTACTCCATAGACAATGAACAATTCTATAGCAAGCCGTATTAGGTAGGGTATTCTTGTACATTCTTTGGCGTATGGTGGATGGTGGATGGATCACTAGTTCTTCTTCTTCTGAGTATGTTTCTGCTTCTCTAGCTTACTTGCTTATTCGAGGTTTTGGTCTGGAATGGAATGGAAAAGGGTAGGCAGGTATCTTTGGGTAGGTTGGGCTAGTGGGGGATGGGAGAGTGTTGGAGATAGATAAATAGATTTTTAGATGGGGAGTTTTTGAGATAGTTAGGGCGGCCTGTGTTGTGTTTTGGTATGTTAGTTACTTAGTAGATGTGTACTAGAAGGAAATTAGAGGTGGGGTTTTGTTAGGTTTGGAGGTTGATTCGCTGTTCGGGGGGGTGTTTGTGGTACGGGATGCGTGGAAAGTAGAATTTGATGGTTTGAGGGCTGGGAGGAAGATGGTTATAGATGAGGAGGTGGAGATCGACCAGGCGGGAGTTTTGAGAGGGTGGGAAGGCTTGGAGTTGGGTTTGAGATTCAGGTGGCTCGGTGTAAAAATATGTAGAGAGAGAATATCCAGCCACCGTTTCTGCACCCATACATTGACAAGTGGAAGGCATGGTGCAGCTATTTTATTTTCTTCTAAAAATTCCTGGAGTCACTGTCGTGGAGCCTTGAAGTCGTTGTTTATCTTCTTTTGCGCACCTCAAAACGAAGGTTGTGGGTTTGGGCTATACCGTGATTTTCGATTATTCAACTGTTCTGGAGTCCTTGAGGGAATCGAAGTACAGAAACTCAGACCTATGATTCTAGAGGGAGTTTGTATCTGAGATATGAATGCAGATAGTGGACTATGATAGCACGCAAGGTAGTACGAACTTGCAACAACAAATCTTATCGTCTGGCAGGAATAAACAAAGAGCCACGCTCGCTTGGCAATACCCATCGTTTTCTGATTGCGTTAGGAGATGTAAAACTACTTCATGACAGAACGAATAGAAGCGATGACGAATCCTCTCACGTGATGCCAGCACGTTCTTAGCCTTAATCTGTTTTGGAAATATTTCATCACGGGAGTGAAAGGTGTGTCTATTGCTAAGTTCGGGACTAAGTTGACCTTGCAGACATCAGTAGACAACCGTGAAAGAATGCGCGGAAAGAAAAACAACCCCGGAGCTAGTGGCATTCCTTCGTAGACCACTGTCGAGAAGCTTTGCTACCAAATGCAAAGCCATATGCAGAGAACGAGAAAGATTTGGCATCGGGAAAGAGCCCGAAGACGTCCTATGGTCTGTTGCGCAGAACATTCGCGTCAAGTACATGTGAGAAGAATGACCACTGGTTAGACCCAGATATCTTCCCCTCGAATTCCTGCTCTAAGAAAAACAAGTGCTCAAAAGAACCGTGAACAGTCAGAAACCATCGCTATCCTTGTCGTTGCCATGGTGGGGAAACGTAGTGTTCATCCCAGAAGGTACTTCTTTGAAGTTGCACTGGCGGCAGCGACTCGTGATTTGGATTACGGGCATAAGGATCCAACGTACAGCAATCATTTCCCTGGATAGAGGCAAGCATGATGTTCAAGGTTGGCTGTTCCCAATGCGGATTCAGAAGCTTGAAATCGTCCATACACTTCTGCCAGAAGCGAAAATCCACTGTGGAATGAATATCAAAAAAATGTGGCTTGTACAATTCAACAGGTGGCCCCTGTTCCGCACGAACCACCGAACATGTATTGCGGTGCAGTATTATAGTGACTTCCTTAAGATGTGTGTATTTCACCAGGCTGCGGGGGTCGATGCCATAGTCGACGATTAGATGGCGAACCTTCTCGAGTCCGAGATATGAGATTTCGCCTTCGACAACGTTGTATCGGAGGTAGATTGCGTCGACAAACGGGTTGAAAAAGATGAGACACTCTGTACTGTCATCCAGCCGGCAACACCACAATGAATCCCTCTTTGCCTCTGCGCGAGTTTCTTGGCAGATGCTTAACATGGGATGCAACTGAGGCGGCGAGCGTTGGTACGGAATACTGGAGGCCTTACAAGTTTTCCCTGCTTCGAATACCCGGTGCATGGAAACCTCCACAACTCGACCAGCAACGACTGTTGGAAAGACGTATTGCCCTATGATATTCTCAGGTCAGTGTTGATATCCTTGGTACCGGAGCTGAAGCTTGGGAGTGATCGGGGTATGTTAGAGAGGAGACAGGCCCCAGTCATGTCAACCACAGTCCCAAGGGAGAAAAGTGACTGGCAAAAGCTCACCAGATAATCAGGCGAAGCTCCAGCGGAAGCTTTGGAAAGAGTAAGAACTGGCACTGTTTGTCTCGCGACTCTTGTTGCAACTCTTCTTGCGGCTGGGATTGAGAGGTGGATAGTCCGAGCTAAATATCATGTTAGCCATCTTGCCCTCCAGCAGCGAACGAGCTATCTTAAGTTGACTTACAGAAATCAAGTCAGACTTCTCCTTGATAAGTTTCGCCGAAATAGATCTTGTGGTGACCAAGGTCAGAGCTGAAGCTCGAAGCTGATGGTGTGGAAGACTGAGTCTGGCGATGCGCGCTGGAGTTGCGAGGAACGGGGTAGTCAAAGTTCTGGTTTCTTGCCACAACTTTCGAAGCTGGATGTTGAGGTGCAAATATTTTGAAATTAGGGACAAGAGGCTCTTCTTATACCCTTGAGACGCGTCTGGGATGCCTCAGTCACCAGGGCAGAGCTGGCTCAAATAGCCTAGCTCGCCTTGACTACTCGTACAGTACAGGGAAAACGCAGCCTGTCAGTGATAAAGGATTCACCTAGAGCCTGATTCAGGAAGCACTCCAGTGATACGATTTAGACAATACCAGCTTCAAAAAGAATATAAGATCGAGGACAAGACAGAAAAGAAACCGAGAAGCGAAAATCCAGAAACCAAAGAGCAAAAATGGCAAGGAAGAGAAGCATCAAGTCAACTTCCTTGCCATTCTAGCAATCGTAAATTACAGCTGAAGGCTCCTTTAGTCCATTACCAATGAATATTTATTCCAACGACAGTTTCTATGATAGGAAGTAGTACTTACTCTTCGGCTCTGTTCGAGCTGGCACTCGTGCTCGACTGAATGAAAGCTGCCAAGTTACAGCCTTCAATGGGATATAGAAGACTTTGAAGACCTATTCCATCTTGGGGAATGCTTGGTTAAGCAAGATTTTGTACATCCTGGGTCCAAGTCCTCCGTTGCAACAAACGAGACCCGGCACTTGCCAAGGTCAATTGGAGCCTCAACCGTGGAAATATTGAAGTGAAATAATCTAGCTCAACAACCCTTTGATGACATATTTAATAGAAAGTCTGACGCAGCTACATTTACGTATCTGTGTTGGAAACGGTATTTGCTGCAAATTCTCTCATCATCGTAAGTCAAGTTTTGAGGCTTCTATATGGTCATGTGATTATTGGGGCTAGATCGTATCTAGGCTAGCTGATTTGAGCAGCTCCAATCGCACGCAGCTTGAAAAAAAAGAGTTGCGATAAATTTTTGGAGCTTCGACACCACCGCAAATTCACGACTCGATTTCACGAATTACATTGCGAAACTTCTTCCAAAACGCTGGAGGTAAGTCGCAATTCAGTATCCACCATGACGAGTATCGATTATCTGCTCCACGAGAGCTCGGTGGGATATGCAATCTTCGAGGTTGTCCACCAGGCCGACACTGTTGGCAACCGATTGAAGGAAGTTCAAGATGCCAGTCAGGATCTTGCGAAGTTTGGAAAGATGGTCAAGCTTGTAAACTTTGCGCCATACAGGTGAGCGCAATTTGAATTGGGTTTTGCTCTTGGATCGCGATTAACAAATATGCAGAGGGGCAGCCGAAGCTCTCGAAAATATCAACCTTGTGTCGGAAGGTGTCCTGTCCGAGTACCTCCGATCCAATCTCGAACTGAACCTCCCAAAGCCGTCGAAGAAGAAGAAGGTCGTCCTTGGTGTTTCAGATAAGAATTTGGCTGGTTCCATCAAGGCTTCATTCCCAGGTGTCGACTGTGAGACTGGCGAAACCTCCGAGGTGGTTGCTGATCTGCTCCGCGGACTGCGATTCCACGCAGGAAAGCTTCTCAAGGGTCTCCAAGAGGGCGATGTTGAGAGAGCACAGCTCGGTTTGGGCCACGCTTACTCTCGCGCAAGAGTCAAGTTCTCCGTCCAAAAGAACGACAACCACATCATCCAAGCAATTGCAACCCTCGATCACCTCGATAAGGCCGTTAACACCTTCTCTATGCGTGTCCGCGAATGGTACGGATGGCACTTCCCAGAGCTCGTCAGAATCGTCTCCGACAATCACACCTACGCCAAGCTTGCTCTTGCAATTGGTGACAAGAAGACCTTGACCGACGGCTCGTTACATGATCTTGCAGCTCTCGTAAACGATGATGCCGATATTGCGCAGGCAATTATCGATGCGGCACGTGTTAGTATGGGACAGGATATCTCAGAGACCGATATGGAGAACGTTTCAGCTTTCGCAAACCGTGTGGTCAAGCTTGCCGAGTACAGAAAGTCCCTCTTCCAGTACTTGACGGACAAGATGGCAGTCGTTGCACCCAACTTGGCCTCCTTGATTGGAGAAGTTGTTGCTGCTCGTCTCATCTCCCACGCAGGTTCTCTCACCAACCTCTCCAAATACCCCGCCTCTACCGTCCAGATTCTTGGCGCCGAGAAGGCTCTTTTCAGAGCGCTGAAGACCAAGGGTAACACCCCCAAGTACGGATTGATCTACCACTCAAGCTTCATTGGCCGTGCTGGAGCAAAGAACAAGGGTCGCATTTCCAGATTCTTGGCCAACAAGTGCAGTATTGCGAGCAGGATCGATAACTTCTCCGAGGAGCCAACAACCAAATTCGGTTTGGCCTTGAGAAAGCAAGTTGAGGAGAGATTGGACTTCTATGCTACCGGAGCCGCACCACAGAAGAACGAGGACGCAATGGTAGAGATTTCCATTACATGAATTACTTGCAAGCATCGCTAACCCTTCATCTAGAAATCCGCTATGGATGCAGTCCTAGGAGACATCAAGGTCGCCGACCCAACTGAAGACGCCGACATGGCTGACATCACCCCCCGAGCCGTGCAAAAGCAAGAGAAGAAGTCAAAGGACAAGAAAGAGAAGTCAAAAGATAAGGAATCCAAGAAGGACAAGAAGAGGAGACACAGCGAAGCCGCAGCCGGAGACGAGGAGGAGCTCAGCGAGAAGAAAAAAAAGAAGAAGAGCAAGAGAGAGTCCTTGGCATAGTGACTGACTGAACGGTTGGGCATGGGCATTCTCTTTTGTGTAAATTTGGGCTGGCTTTCTGGCGCCCTGGTGTTGGCATTCGTCGTCTTCCTCTTATTGTTGTGTGTTGAATAACTGGCGTTCTGTGGATACTCATGCCGCTTGGGGGGAAAGGATAAACTTTTACATGCATCGTTCATTGACTTGGCTCGTACTCGGACACCACTGCTATGCATGATGTCTTGCTCACTCTCCGTTTATTCGGGGCCTGGTGATTAGACTTCTATAGCCCGTTTGCTAGGTAGATAAGAAAATTCCATCTCGTCTTTGTACACTGTTCAAGTCATTCTTGACTGGGAATAGGATGGGGCCGCTGTTGCAGTGACTTGGTCTCAAAATGCTCTCCAAGGCTTGAGATGGCCCAGTCTTTATGACCGGATGATCACTTGCAATTTTGCATTCTGGAAGTTTATACTGATTTACGTTTTATGTGAAAGTATGCATCAATCATCATGCCCCCTTCTCAGAATTCCAGATCGATGCCAATGAACTCCTGTAAGAACGCCGTGCCTTTCGCAATGCTAACCGCGTCTTCACTTGGCCCCTTCCTTCCGCTGCTCTAAATAAAACGGCAGGCTATTAACTCCTTATGCTCCTTCGCTACCGAATTCAGCAGTCCATTCTTCGCTGCGCTTGATATCCTCCCCTGATACTGTCGGTCTAGAGCCCTTGACTGCCTTGATGAAGTCCTTCAGGAGGAGCGGAGGTTCGAGAAGCTTGTCGGAATCGACTTCTGTCCAGGACATCTCCATTGCGCCAGCGTCGCCAGGTGAACAGGGGGTCAGTTTTTCCACACCATTATCCATTGCCTAGACGAATGTTAGTGGGATTGCCAAGTATAGACTGGCACATGGCTTGCCTTCTTGTAATGCGTAGCCATCTGAATCTTCCGCACTGGTTGCATGAGCGCATCCTGGACTGCAATACTGATATCACTTCCAGAGTAGCCATCACTCAGCTCTCCTAGAGTCCTGAAGTCTGCACCGGTAAGCTCGCAAGGGGTCGTTCCAACGCTGATCTCGAACATCTTCGTCCGTGCTGGTAAATCTGGGAGTGAAATGTGTACACGTCTTTGGAAACGACGACGAATAGCAGCATCCAGTTGCCATGGGATATTCGTTGCGCCGAGAACCAGAACTCCTTTGCTGTCGCGACCAACACCGTCCATTTGAACCAGCATTTCTGTTTTGATACGTCGAGAAGCTTCTGATTCTCCTTCACCACGAGGACCACACAGAGCATCAACCTCGTCGATAAAGATGATGGATGGCTTGTTCTCGCGGGCCATTGCGAAGAGCTGCTTCACTAATCTGGAACGGTTGTCAGCACATTCCACCCAATACAGAAAATCAAGCAAACCTTTCACTCTCTCCCATCCACTTGCTGACCAAATCGGAACTGCTAACACTGAAGAAAGTGCTATTTGCCTCCGTAGCCACAGCTTTCGCCAAGTAACTCTTTCCCGTACCGGGTGGTCCGTACAAGAGAATACCCTTCCACGGTTGTCTCTTGCCTGTGAACAGATGTGGGAACTTTATGGGCAGAATGACAGCTTCCTTCAGCGCCTCTTTGGCGCCCTCAAGACCAGCAACATCCTCCCATTTGATATTAGGCTTATCCTGAAGAATGGCCCCCGCAAGCGCATTTCGCAGCTTCTTGCTATCAGCATCAACTTCCTCCTCTCCGTCTTTCCCCTTGCCGCCTCCTCCTGAGGTACTGCCATTTGCGCCAACCATCCCGGGCTTTTTGTTTTTCCCATCAGCGTCTGCTAAATGCGACTTGAGCTTTTCCGCTCGTTCCATGTATTCGCCTGCCTTCGCTCTTATCATCTCCTTGGATTTGGCGTTCTTCTCCCATTTCAGCGCCAACATAAACAGTTCTAGGGACTGATAGTATAATTGATATGCCTTCTCGTATTCTGCGGCCGTATCGGCCTCGATGGCCTTCTTGACCACGTCTATTGCGCGGCCGAGGAAGTCGGTGTTCGACATGGTGGAGGTGGGGGTTTCTGGAGTTCGTGGAGGGACTGAATGCTGGATAAACAGAAGTATGAGAGGAGCAAAGTAAAAACCGAACTTCTGCTAAGATTCGCGATTTCCTACTGCTCTACTGCTTCGAATAGTGCTTCGAGTGGTGTCGTCGTGGACAGGACAATCGCAAGTTGACTGGTAAATGGGACGAGGTTGAATAATCAGGGTTCCTGTGATGAGACAGTACTTTTGGCCCTCGAAGTTGACTCGGGAGACGCAGATTTATCCAGAGAAACTGTTCCCTCGCGATTGCAGAAAGAATGTCAGTCTCTGTTGTCTTGGGAGGTTGGTTGTTTGGTGATGGAGCAGGATATCGCTTGGCAGTGTTGCCTCTTTTTGCCCCGCGATTTGGTTGCGGGCACTAGCGCGGGCCTGGTCCAGATTTTGATAGACTCTCAAGCTTTTGAAGCTCTCCGTGAGCTGTCAGTCAAATTATAGTTCTCACAAAACACCAAGTTCGTGATATTAAGAGCCTACAAAGGGAAATTCAGCATACAAATATACCCGAAAGAAGATAAGCCACCGTACGAGTAGCATAACTCCTCGCCAAGCGCAAATATGGCAGAAGCACAGCAGAGGCTCCAAAGCTTGTCTGACGAGTACCAAAAGTTGCAGCAAGGTAAGTTTACATCTCTGCGTAGTATGCAGCTCTAACCTCCATGCCACAGATCTCCAAAATAACGTCAATTCGAGACAACGACTCGAGTCACAACAGCAAGAGAACAAAGCAGTCCAGAAGGTTCGGCGCATGGATTCGAGATATTGGACGATGAGCTAAGAGATGCAGGAATTTGATAGTCTGACGGATGATGCGAATATCTACAAGATGGTAGGGCCAGTGTTGCTTAAGCAGGACAAGACCGAGGCTGTGATGGCTGTCAATGGCCGGTTAGAATTCATCGAGAACGAGATGTAAGGTTTGGCAACTAGATGAGAGGGGTAGATGCTGACGGCTTTGCAGAAAGAGAGTAGAGAAGCAGATCAGTGATGTTGAGAGCAAGAGCGATACTGTACGGACACAAGTAAGCCAAATTCCTCTTCTTGTTCTGGGATCAAACAGGGCTGATAAATATCAGATTATACAAATACAATCTGAAGCTCAATCGCAAGGTGGACAACCTCAAATTGCGGCATAGAGGGGCATGGCATATATCTGTGCGTTCAGGGGCGGCATGGATGGCGTATGATGCAAAAATCGCTCTAGTTTACGTTTAGAAAGCAAGCTTTTGCTGGAAGTGATACCCAGATGTTAGATTTGTCAGTGACGACATGTTGCTTGCTCCCTGAACCACAAAAGCATGGACCTCTTACCCTATGGTATGTACTCTGGGATGCAGTCAAGTAAACTGTGTGGTCCAGGCATTTGGCAGAGCTCAGAACTATGACCGGCTGTGCCGGTCAAGTGGATTCAGTGGTACCGGTAGGCATGTGGAGAATTACAACTTGCCTCCTATGAGTGAGGATTATGGAGCCCCCTCATGTTCTGAAATCTCTTGAGTACTTCTGAAGTAAGTCATGAAATTCAAAGAAGGTTCGCAAACAGTTCCAACATCAGTTGCACCCGAAAATTTATTGTGTGCGTGAGCTCTAATTAATTACTTTCATGATATATATCAATACACCAAGAAATCTGTTCTCTCGTTAACATTCAACACCAGCGCCTATGTCCATGGTACTCAGCTTCATCAATTTCAGAAGCCAACCAGAATGGAAGTAACGTCATATCACACTGGTACCCTCGCAATCCATCAAACGTGGATCTGATCTCCGAGAGGATTTCTGGCAGCTGATGCTCGATTGATGATCGTCCTTGCATTGTTATGTCAAGATATCAACAAAACCTCGCTTACGGACTGCACACATGGATATCGTAATACGACGAACTAAATTGTTTCGCTTTAAATATAGAGAATAAAAAGCGGGAAGGCTATAAAAATCTATGAGATAAATAATTTGTTCCTGCTGAAGGGTATTCCAGAGCCACTATGCTCCCTCTATTCCCCTAGCGCTAGATCGGGAAACTCTGACACTTGCAAGCGGAATATAGATCTAAAACTCTGGTGGCAGTGGTGAACACTGAAGCCCAGCGAGACTCGACGCAGACTTCCAGGGAGCTGCGCCGAAGCAGAGGTTTTAGGCATCACAGTCTTTGAATATATCCAATCTCTGTCTCAGTGAGGTTTCTTCCTTTTTTTTTGTGGCTTGTGCCAAGAATTGCATCTATTGGAGGTGTATATGCAGTGTTACCTCAATCTGGAACCCCTCAATTCCCTATTCGCTTCCCAATTCTAACTTTACAACGACACGGTCAGACAGCGCTTTGCCAAAGCAAACTTTCTAGGTATCTAAAGCGGCTAACTGTGTTCAATCCATCCCACTAATTCTAAGTCCTCCAGTCTCAGTCCCCGTGGCTGCCTCCTCCGCTTCGTGACCGCTTCTTGTCGCCGTGCATCTTCTTGACCTTCAGTCTGATAGCATTTTCGACTTTCTTCCTACAAGAAAGACACAATTAGATACCAAACTTAAATTAGATGAAAATCGATCGCATATTTGACGGAGAAGAGCCTGAATCATTGTGAAGTTTTGCTATTCCTTGGAGGCCTTGCTCTTCCATAGCTTTGTTTCCTGCCACTCGTGCCTCAAGTATATGCTGCGCTGTGATCTTTTTCTTCTTAACCTTGTCCAATTGAACTTGATGTAAATGCCTTTTCATTTCTGCGGCATCCCACTTCATGCTGCTCGCCATTTTATATCCAGCTACTGTTTTGGTCTTACTGGAAGATGCGAACAGTAAACATTTTGCTGCCATAAGCACGTCACAAAGAAAGCGAAAAGTACTTACAGGTGCTCAACTTTCTGCTTCTGTTCTGGTGATGTGACACCCGGCACCCTTTTCTTATAGATCCGGGTAATCTCGTCATGGAATCGAGTATGTGTCTCCTCTTTATTGCCCGACTGACTCCGAGTAGTATCACATTGGATGCTGATGGAGTCTGAAGAAGCAACGTAATAATTGCTGCCTCGTAGACCTTGATGAAGAACTTTCGGAACGTGACCCTGAAGGGCGTAAAGAGGCCAGACCGTGGTTGCTTTGGAACTCGTTCTGAGAGACTGTTAGAATTGGCTCGTATATACAACAACCTGAGGAACATACTTGTTGACTTTCTGACCGCCCGGCCCTGATGAGCGAGAATATGTCGTCTGTCCTATCTTAGCCGGTATCGTGGATTTGCTAAATCGCTGAAACCATTCCCGTGCAGCATCAAGATCGGCTGCTTCGCTTTCGCTTCCAGATTGTGCCGAATAAGGTCTGTACTTCTGGACGAGGGAAAGCTGACCTCGGAGTTGAGGAGAAAGATATTGTAAAGCGCGATGCTGAAGCATGGTAATGATGACAAGAGCTCAAGGAAGAATGTAAACAAGGAGTAGCAATAGGAAGCAAACGAAAAGAAACAACGAGTGGTGCTTCAAGCTTTATATTGACCGCCCCCACAGTCGCCAGCCTTCAAGAACCAGCCCACAATTAGGCATCTATGGCACTCGGCATGTAGTTATCATACAAGGAACGCACCACTGGAGTTCTATCACAAATGCATGGAGATGGATGTCTCGGTTGAGGTTTGCTTTGCTTTGCCAGGCGAAGCGAATAGCCGCTTATCCCTGTCCGGCATAGTTGCAATCCAGCCAGCTAGCGTTCCGCAGGGATTGAAATCTGCTTTGCTTGTCACCTCGAAGCCTTTTGTGTTCTGCCCCTCCTCCATCAAACTACAACACCATAGCAAACCCACGCAACCACCACAGCAAAGCTTCCCTCACCATCAAACCTAGCAGTCTAGCTGATGAACAACAATCAGCGATAGAAGAGACGCTCGGCGTCAATACAGACACTTGTTTGGCAAAACCTAGCAGTCAAAAACCCTCATTCGAGCGCCTTGAGCACCACTCCCACGCCGCATCCAGCAACACCTACCTACATACTCACGCCTCTCTCCCTTTTCATCTCACTGCTCTGAGCCATTTCCCTTCCCCTTGCCACTCTCATTGTAGCCCTGGAACTTTGCCTTGGCTCTCTCTCCAACTCCATTCGCTTTGAGATTACTTCTCAGCCTTTTATCGCGACACAGAACATCCATGTCCCAAGAGGCTCCCGAGTTCTATACAAAGACTTTCTCACCAATTTCCCCCCTCCCAGTCCACCCGGCCGAGCCATCCAACATACCCGTTCTTCGAAATCAGACCGATCCCATCTTCAATATGACTTCGACGCATCTTGATCCTACCCCTCCCTCCCCAGCTGTAGCTGCGTCAGCAGAGCCCATTTCCGAGCCCATGCCATCAGTGAAGCCTGATTCCCCATCAGCCGAGTCCAGCTTTTCCGACGCATACAAGGAGGAAGCAGAGGGTGGAAAAGAAGACAAGACGGACACAGAAATCAACCAGAGCTCAGATGTCAGCGATGACTATGCTATGACATTTGACTCTGATGGAGAGGAACGCACAGATAGTCCGGATATAGCACAGGCAATCATTGAGCCAGAGCCAACATCACTGCCTGTTCAGACTACTCTACCTTCTCCTACTGCTCCAGTCGACACCACCCTCGCCCAAAATGCCTTCCAACCAGGCCCAGCTGCTTCCCCTACCCCTCCCAGCCCTTCTTCCACCCTCCCACATACCACCCACGTATCCGAGGCCTCTAATGGCAGTACCATCCAAACCTCGACGGACGCAACAGATACTACACCCGACAAATACGAAGCCATTGTGAGTGGCGATATAGATATCCAGCAACTGCTGGACAATATCACAGCCAATGCTGAAAAGAATGAGTCGGCCGCTGGTGTCACTACACCAACCATCCAGTCATCTGCATCCCTCCCAAAAGCTAGCTCCGGGCTCCCCAGCCATTCCAGTCTGCCTCCACGTCCCAACATCCCCCAGAAGCGACCTTATGATGATGCTCAAAAATATCATGCAAATACTACAGGTCTCCCACCCGCCGCTAGCTCATATAGACCTCCTGGTGTAGCTCCAGCTCTAGTTGCTGCTGGTGCTCCAGGTACGTCTACTGATCCTAGAGGCGGGCTCCCCCCTCCACCCACAGCATCCTTCCGGCCTCCCCCCTCCACACTTAGTCCCACTACCCAAGCTTCACAATCCGGGATCAATCGTTTGTCTTCTGCCCCAGGTCAGAAGACTCAAAGCGTTGCATCTCAGGAAGAAGCTGATGAACTAGATGCCAAATGGGGTCCCGAGGTCCAGAAGGTTTATGACCAATTTCTCGAAAATGAGCGAATGTACGTTACCGAAGGACTATGGGATAGATTCCCTCTCAACTCTCGGCTTTTCATAGGTATGCGATCAATGCTGTGAATATGCCAGACATGACTGATATATTCGAATAGGAAATCTCCCAAGCGAGAAGGTCACTAAGCGAGATATCTTTCATGTTTTCCACCCTTATGGCAAAATTGCTCAGATTTCGATCAAACAAGCTTACGGCTTTGTGCAATTCCACGACAGCTCAGCTTGCTTCTTAGCACTTGATCGTGAACAGGGAGCAGAAGTAAGAGGAAAGAGAATGCGTAAGTCAGATATTCATTCATTGTGAACTCTGTGCTAACCTTTGTTCAGATCTGGAAATCTCAAAGCCACAGAAGAACACTCGCAACTTATCAACTGCCGGTCCAGCACCTGTCCGTAGATCGAGGTCACCAGATTA
This sequence comes from Cadophora sp. M221, assembly GCA_017366145.1. Classification (NCBI taxonomy): domain Eukaryota; kingdom Fungi; phylum Ascomycota; class Leotiomycetes; order Helotiales; family Ploettnerulaceae; genus Cadophora; species Cadophora sp. M221. The sequence continues at coordinate 43,162 of JAFJYG010000407.1, forward strand.
TTCCAGAGGAAGCATGCCTGACCGTGGTGGTCGCCATGCACAGGGAGGTCGAAATGGAGACCGGAATGGAGACCGCTATGATAACCGCTCTGGTCCCGTGATGCGATCAGATGAATACGGCCGTCCGTTGCGGATTCGAGATGATTACCGTCCTGTCAGACAGGTAACTCCGCCACGAGGGAACCCTCGCGGCCGAGATGACTATGCTCCTCGTCGAGATTCTTACGAAGGTCGTGAGAGACGCCGAAGTCGTTCGCCAGGTTTCGGCCACAGGGATAACGGACGATACAGAGAGAGAAGCTTGAGCCCTCGAGCTCGTGAGGCAATGGAGGATGATGACTTGCAGATTCCCCGACGTGATCCTCGAACTGTTCCTGATGTCCAGATCATTTTAATGGATCAACTCGATCGGGCCTTTGTCTCCTGGGTTGAAACCGAAATGCGCAACCGAGGCGTCAGCGTTGAGGTCATGTTTCTCAGTCCCCGACTCCCCCTCCAAGCAGTCATCCGAAGACAGATTATTGAAGGAGTGCACGCCGTTTCGAAGCTCGATATGAGATCCCAGAACAACAGCAAGATTCCTCTTCAAGTTTTCGATCGCCAAGGTGGAGCCAACAATGTCCGTTTCGACGAGTATCAAGACCTTGAACCAAAGATTGCCGCAGAGCTTGTCCTCCGCGCCAAACACACCCCGCCACAAGTCCAACAACCCCAAGCATACACTCAATCGCAATATGCACCTGTCCAGCCACCTTACCAACAGCCAGCTCCCGCTGCAGTTGCCCCCAACCTTGCTAGCATAGTCGGTCAATTAGACAATGCTACTTTGCAAAAACTCCTCAGCACTCTCCAACCCCAACAGCAGAATGGTCAAGCCATAGCAGCCAACTCCTCTATCGATCTTGCCGGTCTGCTCGGTGGATTCGCACCGCAACAACCACCCCCTCAGCAGCAGCAACAACAGAGCTATCAACCCCAGCCCCAAGGACAAGCTTCTATTGACCCATACGCCAATCTCGCCAACAACCCAGCTCTAGCTTCTCTCCTCGGAAACGGTGCCCTAGCTCAACGACCACAACCCGTACAAGCCCAAGCACAACCGGCACCACAACAAATGGAGCAGGTCCAAAACATCATGGCGCAACTCGCTAGATTCAGGCAATGAATAGCAAGCCATTATGTTGCATTCGGCAGTCACGAAAATAACAGACAGTCAGGCATTACCGGAGCGTTCGTTTGGCTTGATCATGTGGAGTTTTTAAGGGCGGATATACCTTAGATGGTTACAGTTTATGGAGTTTGGGGCATGCATTGCGGACGCGGCGATTTGCTTTTTTGAACTAAATACATCGGAGGAGAGTTCTATGATAGGATTCTTTTGAGTCTCCATTAAGTACACTTGACTCCTCTTTCCCAGCCCCTTCGTTTTACAATGGTCCGGCAATTCCAAACGACGCTCTTTGCAGAAGAATGCGAAAATGCACACGATGCTTTATTCTACAGCTTTGTACATAGCGAATCTTGAGGGGTAGATCCGTAGACTTGCCAGCAAGCAAGTAATAAAAGTTACACTTTCATATTTTTCTGTCAATCGTGACTGTGACTGGTTGAGTGGGGCGTGGCGACCCATGAAGCGGTTACGAGGTTCTGTTATCGAAGTGGTGCGGTCATGGGCTTGATGACTTTACCTTCATATCTGATGCTTTCACAGGCCATGCAGAAGGTCTAGTAAAGTTAGCAACATCCCAGAATATACCGGTCAAAAAAAAAATCATACCTCGTCAGAAGTAATCTCTCCACAGAAAACCTTTCCCTCGACTTCAGCCACGCGTTCAACTCGCCCTTCATCCCTTTCTCCTCTCTCCCCAGCACATCCACCCCCCTCTCCACAAGAGCCATCCTAACCTCCTCAACATCCATATCCTTAACACCCCCCGCCCTCTCAATCAACCTATCATCCATCTCCAAATACTCCACCCTCTTCACCACCCTCTTCCTCAATAACCCCGTCGGCAACCCAGGTAACTGTCCCCCCAGATAATCCCACAAACTCGAAGACAATCCCAAACTCCAGCTAACATGCAACAACTGCATCCGATCCAAATCCTGCACGCCTCTCTTATCTTCAGGTAGTTTCGCAGTCAGGTTCCGGAATGATATCCTCCGCCTCTCCTCGAGCTTCGAGCGGTCGGATTGGATCTGTTTCGGTATCCTACAAGTCCAGGGCACGATACTCGTCACCACTATAACGATTAACGGGGTCAACTCCCCACAGCAAATCAGCATCAGTCCGAACAGCGGCACACGCTTCACATCGTGCCAGTTGCGCGTCAGGAGCTGGAAGTCGGAGCGCGTTATTGCGTTGGCTTTTATGGCTGCTGGGAGGGAGGAGGAGTGGTCCTTGTCGAGGCGGGCTTGGAGGGTTCGGGAGAGCTTGAGGTTCGTGTAGATGTTTTTGATGCCTTCTTTGTAGAATGCGAGGTAGGCTTTTCCTAGGGCGAGGAGGTACACTGGGAGGGATTGGGAGGGCTGGCGGGTGGGTGGTGAGAGG
>JAFJYG010000408.1:0-45629 GCA_017366145.1 Cadophora sp. M221
CCCCATCATCTCCCCAATCCCCCTCTCCAACTCCCTCAAATCCGCCCCCATAACCGTCTTCGCCCAAAGTCCTCCCCCCTCGCTCTCACACTGTCTACACATCAGCGTCAGAACCGGCAACTGGTTCGGCGCAAACTTAAACAACATGCTCGTTTCCGACGTGAAGTCCATCTGCGTGAACGTGATCTTATCCCCGTATTTGGAAGTGAAACGTACGGCGAGCTTTTCGTATTCTGGGGTGAAGATCTTGCAGGCTGGGAGGGAGGAGTTGGATACGTAGAGGACGGATGGGATGCCTGTTGACTCAGCGGTTTTGGTGAAGTGGGAGTGGGACGTTGGGGTGGTGAGGTGTTGGATGGTTGACATTGTGTGAGAGGGTTTGATCTTTTTTGGAGAGTTTAAATTTCGTTTTGAGACTCCACAACCCAAAAATTTAGATGAAGAGAAATGGGTTTTATAGCTGTTAGTCTTTGGATGTCAAAGTAGTATCTCTAAATTGAGAAATGGTTGTAGCCGTTGGGCCGAAACCCCTCTTGTTGACGATGGACTAGTGGCCCAGCTAACACCTTCACTGTACAATCTAGGTATTCGTTGAGGCCCTAGATAATAAATAGACATAGCTATTTCTGTCTTTAATAATAGAGCTTTGGGCGAGAGAGGTTTATGGTAGATGAGATAGATGACCTGCCCGCTAATGAATCTAGTGCAGCGCATTCTTTGAAACTTCTTATTAATCGCAAGTAATGTAATTCTCTAGCAATAGCAAGCCTACTGGAGGAAGCTAGTTAGAAGACAAAGGAGAATAAATAGCGGGTATAGTTGTGTTCCCAGCGGATTTGTTCTGGGCCGGATTTTCATTCGTCTTGGATCTGGCAAAGCACAATTTCGTAGATAAACAATGTCAAAAAGCTATTCTAGATAACCCGCTCCAAACAAAATCAGAGGGAATCCTTTCGGTTAGTGGCCCCATTATCCCACAGAATGACTTCTATCTAGGCTTGCTTCACATTGTGAGCTGTCAACCGTGTCATTGGATCTTTGGTGCTGGTCCATGACAATAGGTAAGACCCTGGGAGCCCATCAAACTTTCGGTTAGGTAAATGTAAACAAACAGCTTCAAATTCCCCCGACCGCCCACGGATAAAAGGCTGCTGTACAAGTACATCAAACAGTTGTTAATCACAAACATCTTGATTCACTTTCTCATCTTCAACTTTGAGTATGTGAGTGATGGTTCCAAGACAATCTTCATGTGATTAGTTAGTTCAAACAATGTAGAAGTTCGTGGCCGCGACTTCCTTAAATCCCGGAAGCTCATAAATATAGCATCGACCACCATCGCATCACCGCATCATCGGTACTTCACTTCCTCGCCATTATGTTCACGGTTTTTTCTCATTTGAAAACTTGCAACGTTACTTCATTGCTGTTATTACTTTCTCCTCACTTCAACACAAGCAAGGCCAAGCCACCCCAAACACCCTCAAAATGCCTCAGGGTACCCAAGAAGAGAATCGTGGTCTTTTAGCTCTCATCGACACCCAAATCAACGACCCGCTCAAGCATAAATACTGTCCATACCTCTCTGCGTTTGACCACGAATGCTGTGGCTGTAGGTTTTGCGACCCTCAACTGACATAACTTATGCTGATTTAATTGCACACAGGTAAGGGAAAGCCAGGACAAGAGAACTTTTTCCCAAAATGGGAGGAAAACATGGTGAAGCACGGTGGCTGGATTGAGCGAACAATTGCATTGCAAAGGGTCTATGAAGGCAAATTGTTTATTGAACAAGGAGCATATGTTTGCCTCTCTCAACAACAAATTCAACGGAATATTTGCTAATAGTGGCCAATTTGAACTATTCCAACCCCACCGCATGGGATGCTCTGCACCAGGAGCCTACAGTTCTGGTGGCGTTCATAATGATAACTTGGACAAGTTCCAATGCCTCATGGGCGACTTTCAAAAACAAATCCGAGGGCGAACGCAGCCACATCGCCAAACAAATCCACGCCTCACTTCAAGTCTATGTGACCATTATCCGGGCCCTTTTAATTGACGAGAACCAATTCATAATTTACAAGGCGCCCTTGTACCCTGGTTTAATCCTGGCCATGGGCAAAGCCATGGATGCTTTGGAGAAATTCTTGGCTGCATTGGAAGGAATGTTTAGATTTGAAACGCGAGGAAGTGCTCGCTCCTTTAAGCCAGACGGGAGAGAAAAGTAATGATACTAGAGAAGGTGAGAATCAAATAAATAGTATGGGGACGGAAGCATGAATTGCGTTCTTGTGTTTCCCTACATATCCAGAGCCTGGCATTAGCTGTAAGGAACTCAACTATCACCCAGCTTACCCTAAAGCGCAATTTGAACCGCAAAAGGTGCCGATATTTGCAACGAAGTAGCTCTTCACTGACTTCATTGGCAATTCCCTCACTTCTCAGATCTGACGTTAGTTCGCTCAACACTCGAGCTATCCTCGTCGAACGACCGTCCACTGCTCGTTGCATACTTCTTCCCAGTAACGTCATGCACACTATCCCACTCCGGAATTTTCTCCAGCGGCACGTTTACCAGATGGTGAGTCGTTTCCCCAGTCTCCAGCACAATAAGTTCCTGTCTGATAGCATAGCCCCGATGCTTTGGCAACACCTTGATCCAAACATAGTAGTACAAAGCACAGAGGACGAGGCTTCACAAGTCAGTAAGCAGTAACGAAGAGCGAGATGGAGCGCTTACAGGCCGAGTCCGGTGAGAATAGCCGTTGCGTAGAAAAAGGAGACATTTCCTGCGTAGATCCCGCCCTTTGGAGGCAACCATGGCATGACGAGCAGGAAAAGCTGGACTGCGATGTAGAATCCAACAACGACGTCCCAGGCGCGGAACTCAGAGGGGCCAACGTTTATACGTTTTCGTTGACGGCGAATGGTGTAGATTCCGACGGCCATCAACAAGGAGAATACAGCGCTTGGATATGATGCGAGATCGACAGCTAGGTGCGAGCATTAGTTTGGGAAAAGAGGAGGTATTTCTTTTGGAGGGGACGTACCAAAGTTAAAGGCGTCGCCGAATGGGGGAGCAAGGATCATTATGATCGTCATCACGTACTTGAGGGCGTATGGACCTAGAGGAGTGCCGAATGGTTGGGTTGATGCCCAGAAACGTGGGAATGGAAGTACACCTTGCCTTCCACATTCCCGAATCATGCGAGATTGTCCGATGAGGACACTGACCTAAAGCAAGGAAAACCTGTGTGAGCTTGTTATACTTGCCAAATGCTTGGGGGTGAGGGCTCAATGCTCGTTGCTGAGCAGTATATCGGGTATCAAGGCGCCGGAAAGCCGCTTATGAGACCAGGACGAAAGACTGAACTTACAAGGTTGCCGAAAGCACTGAGAAGAATAAGGATATTGAGACTCCGGGCTGCACTCCCACTGCCAAAAACCTTTGCGAAGAATAGACTGGCAGCAATCGTGTTTGCACCCACGATTTCATTTTTGGGAACTAGATAAGAAGCGTCAAAACAGAGTTCCCATACATATGTGGGATAATTTACGGGCAGCAAAGTACGCCAGATTGACAAACATGTAAAGAACTGCGATGATGGCGAGTGAAACTGGACCAGCCCATCTCACAGTCTTGATTGGTTTCTTCCACAGAGTCAGTTCGAGTTGAGAGATGCCGGGTGAACTTCACTAACCTTGATCTCAGCAACGACATTGAAGCAATTCTCCCAGCCGGCATATGCGAAGTTGATCCTGACGAGAGCATTGGTGATTCCGTAGGCATCGCTTGTTGTTCCCGAGAAAGAATCACGAAAGTTGAATCCTGGGTCTGGGACGGCGGAAATTCCGCCACCTAGAACGACAAATCCTGTAATGCTGATGAAGACTAGTGTGAGGAGTTTGACCGCTGATATTCCGTTGGCGAACCACAACGACCATTTGTTGGAGACAATGACAACTATAAAAGTTAGATATAGAGACTATATTGGGACTTCTAACTTACTTGCGGTGGCAACAGTGTATCCAGCGATCGCGACTCCTTTTGCCTGCCATTCTGTGGGTTTCACTCCAGCTGTGCGGTAGAGATAGGTGGAAAGAACTGCAATTTTGTTAGTTCTATTGCACCGGTACAATTTTGTGGTTAATAATACCAATGGCATTGCTACTGCTGAAAGAAAACAGGACTTTGAATGCAGCGAATGCGGTTGGAAGAAAGTATTTCGGTCTTGGCCATCCCTGTTCCAGGTAGACAACTTCGGCACCAGATCGATTGGGGAAATATGATGCCAGTTCGAGATAAACCGAGAGCCCAGAAATGGCAATGACTAGACCGAGAACCCAGTAGAAAAGACTCAAGCCAACGGATCCGAGATTGGTCAGAATAGAACCAGCTATTCTGTATCAGTATGGAAGTAAAAGTGACAGTGGGATTGATCATACGCGTGGAGAAGACTCCAGTACCAACCATCTGGCCAACATTCAAAAGGATCACTGTAATCCATGATACTTCGTATCCAAGGGGTGACTCCCTCTCGACAGGGGCGCCGGAGGCCTCTGTTCAAAGTCAGAAAATCCGTTCGCAATTTGGTCTGCGGGGTACATACCTTGATAAGATGGCTGCGAATCATTTCCACCCTTCTCCTGGGTATATTCGAGATTCCCTTCATGAATAACGTTCTCGGTCGAGGCACTTTCCGGGGCATGGATAGTCGCAACGGTAGCCGGCCCCTTCAGGTTAGCCAGGAAGGATTGAAACCCCATGTTTGCTGTAACCGCTTAAAAGTAAAGATAGCGCGAAAAGTATCAATCTAATTGAACTGCATGCCCACGAAAGGGCGTGTGGAAACATATAAATGAGTAAGACGGGCTCAACTTGCCCCTTACCTGCTATGGTGCCATCTTCGCCATGCAGAGCGAATTTTATGGCACGCAAGATTTTTGAGACATTGCGACGTGAAGTGTTATGATAATTTGAGCCCCAAGAAAAAATTGTAGCATTGGGAAGTATCCATGGTGGTGCGAATGTACTACCGGTGATTGCGTCACCTGCTGTATCGAGCACGACCAAGGCTTGGGGCCTGTCGCAAAGTCAGGGGTTTATGTTGACATTCGCTAATCGCTGGGATGGGATTGGCCAGGATGATGAGATGCCAGCCAAACTGTTTGCCCTTGTGGTAGTTGTCGATAGCATGAACCCAACTAACAGCGACTAGATGCTTTCATTGTGGGGAGATTTGCTTGAGACCTTCTTATTCCAGGCATAAGAACGGCCCTTCCAAGTGTCTCTGCAAAATGTTGTGGGTTTATAAAAAAAAACCTTTCGGCCTCCCCGGGTTTCCGAACGGCTCAGATGCGGTTGCCATAATCCCCGTAAAGGTTAATTTTTCAAGGTTATCTCTAAAGTTCCGGGAAAGAAGATGTATCGTAGTTGCCCCTCGTTTCCTCCGCGGAAGTGAAGAATCAAATTACGGCGTCATAGACAATCAAGACGCTATTGCAAAGCCACTGTGGATTGAGTCTCTCCACCTTAGAAAGCGACGACATTGTCAAGGGAAACTAGACTCTCCAGGTGCTTCATTTTTCATAGAACGTATAGCAAACGCGTAAGCACAGCAAACTCTGGTGGGGTTTGGGGCGTGGCTGCGTGGATAGGTCTTTTTACAAGTTATTCTAAACCCAGCTGTTTCATCCATGATTACAATCTCTCGCAGAAATCTTGCCAATTATTTTATGAACCCCTCTCAATTCGCAACAATCATTGTTCAGGACTTCAACAAACACCTAGAATCTTCATTGAAGGTGCTGGCTTGAGCAGATGCTTGTATCTGGTCATTCCATCTCTCCTGAATTCTCAAAACCACCTCTCAAAGTGACACCGGGAACAATGGAGCTGTTACAGAGTTTGCTCAACAACCCAGCAATTCATCTCTAAGTAACCCAAATTTAATCTAGGTGCAAGCGGAGCAGAACATGTTGGGCTGAATGGGGAAAAGACGCAAAGCCTTTGGGAAACTTTGACAGTTAAGTTGAGATTGTGACGTCGAGGGGGTGTAGAAACTCTGAGAGATGTCGTGGGTTAGATGATGGGAACTAAGAAGTGTATTCTTAGATGGGATTGTAGTTGTGTTGATAGATTCCGCTTTGCATGGACGCGAGGCTGGAAGATCGTAAAGCTATGGCCAGTAAAGGATGACACGAGTAAGGAAACAGTAATGGATCTTGAGCACCACATTGAAGCTTAGTAGTCGGTGACGAAGAAAAGGCAAATACAACTGGAAAGCCCGCTGCCATCGTGAGAAAATTATGATATATACATTTTGTCAGATCGGTACCGTACATCACCAGCACAAGTGGGTTTCCTGACTTCCTCATACCAACCAAGCTGCTTGCTTTCACAAAATGTGATCCAGCAGACCCGTGATAGGATTATATCCACCAAAAGCCAGCTTGAGCGTATTGGTAGTAATCAATAAGCCCTCAGGTAAAGTGTCCTTATTCGCCGCAACGAGCTGCAAAATCATCCCTCCGAGAGTCACCAAATTCGTTTCCTGAGCTGTCGGTCTCCAGCCCTCATTGTAAGGCAACCTCTCTTGCTCTACGAGCTGGTCAGCAAGCTGTTAAGTCATAAAGCCAAAAAGTGACGTACCGAAAAAGACTTTGACCCATTCGACAGGAGCAACTCCCGTGGTGGGATTTCCCATCGTGGAAAGATAGAGTGCGGTCTCTCCGTATGACAGAACGTACTGCTGCGGTGTATACGTGAATTTTGGATCCCTCGCTTGTTCTGTCTTGACACGATTGTATCTTCACTTCATTAGCAACAAGCTTTCACCGTCTCATATTTGATTGGGAGAAACATACTTTGCAGCCGACGCAACGGGAATACTCGTCTCAGTCATCCCATTATAATACTGCAGGACCGTATCGAAAATACTCTGGTTGAACATCCAATTGTCGCCATTATCCAAGTTGAAATCGGCTCGGCTCAGACTGGCATCATGCTCGATGGGGAAATTGTGTTTGCGGATATCTTTGAGGGTGAAGGATGTGGTAAGGGGATTATTGGGTACAGCGAGCAGCCCAGCGCTACCGATGACAGTTGAGAAGTCGGTACCGACGTTCAAGCCATCCTTGAGTCCTTTGATGAGAATGGGGATTGTAAGGCCTTGCCCATTATGAGGGAGAAAGCCGTGGTTTGCGAGACTGTTAAGACCGGGACAGGGCGAGCGGACGTCGTTTGGCCCAGGGGGAGTCCATGTTGTGAAGCTCTGGGAATAGGCCAGCGAGAAGAGGGATAAAAGGGTTAGCGAAGAAGAAAACATTATGGATTCCCAAAAAAGTTGTTGAAATGCTTTAAAGAAAGAAGAGATAAAACTAAGGGCAGAACGACCTTCATATTATCTTTCCCTGGCGTATGTCTATATTTGTGCGAATGGCCTCCTCCTCAGCGTGGAGCGCGGATCGTCAACTACCGTCCCTAGTCTGTGGATTTCAAGAGTTTATTTCTTAGACCCGTAGATCTCCCCGCCATCAGATCTTTAACGCAGTTTCTGGCTAATCAAGATGACGGGATTCCAAATGGACGGGAACTTTTCAATTTTGTCCCTCGGCCTGGAACTACCTAGCCTGCGGGGCAACGATGACGCTGAGCTGGATCGAAAGGTCTTTGAATCAAGGAACTTGCAGACACCAGTGACAGTCAATCTTGGATTTCGGGAATCAAGGGCATGGGACTAATTCAGTGCAATCACGGCCTAATAAACCACAAGACTCCATTTTATGATACAAAGTTGCCGTCTCCCGATTGACAGCATAAGCAAAACCGTTTCCGCGCCAAATGTCTGTTTTCCCAAAGCCTCCCAATGTCATCTTTTGACCCCCCTCTGACGACAGGGCCGAAACATTATCATGTAGGATGCATTAATTAGGAAAACCTCTTCGCGCCCTGCCCCACCCGAGTGTTGCAAAACCGTGAAAACCCAACCATCGCTCGCTATGCAGAGAACAGATCCTCAATGATGCCGAGGTGTAAAGAACGCCGTTTGTGACTTGATAGATTATGTAACAATTAGAAACCGGACCTTGGTGACACTTCCGGCTCTGGAAGCGGGCTAGGAGTTTGTGTAGGATAAGAGTAATGGACAGCAATCATTTAGATTCCGTCGAATCGATTAGATCCAGTCATTGGACTGGACCGGCCTGTACCAGGGCAAGGAAGCGCTCGCCAAACTACCGCAATGTTAGCAACAGCTCTAGAACAGGATGGGTGATGGTAGCTTACCTCTGGCGTAGATTTGATAAATGGCAGATCGAAGAACATGTACTTTTTGTTCTTGACCAACTCTTGAATCACAACAAGAAGGCCCCATGGTTGTGGCCATTGCCCGATCGCACGTTCGAGCAGAATCCGAGTGATTTGCTCCCGGATTTCCAACTCTTCTTGATCATTGGCATCACCGCCAAAGAGTTCGAGAAGAGCCTGATTGAAGTAATGAGTTTGAGTGTTGGGGAAGCGAAGTTGATTGATGATACTGCCAAGGAAGATGAATCTTGTGGCTGGACGGAGCTCATGGACAAGCATGGATAGCAATTTGATATCTGGAGTTCCGGGGGTGAACAATGGAGCTCCTTTGTGTTCGGATCTGGCGATGGCATTCGTGCCAACATAGAGAACCAGAGAATCAATCAGCTTTCGGTCAGCATCCACAGGCAATAGGCCCCCCGATCCAGTTTGGCGGTTCTTCTTTCGCTGAATTTCGTGGGCAATGTGAGCGACTGCATCTTCCGAAGGGCCATGTTCCAAGGCTTGTTCAACAAGGTCAAACAATCCAGAGTCTCGTAAAGGTCCCTCCACATCATTCATGCTCTCCGGCGATTGTCGAATTTCTCCCACGCGGTCAATTTTCAACCCCGGCTGCATTGGATTTGGCAATTCCGAATTTTGAGGTGGAGTTGCACTCAAGATCAAGTTATTCAGCTGAGTCGAGTAGCTGGGGACATGGACACAAAGCTTGGAATGGTTCGCTGACAGGAACCCCGGGAAATCATGGTGAAGTATGACGACCAGCTTAACAACAGCCCGGTATAGTTGGCTTGTGGTCGAGTCGAGGTGTATAACTGGTTTGAGTAGCTCTCCGAGGTAGAACAGCAGTTTCTCCATAATGTCAGCGAATAGACCCCATCCAGCTTGCTTTGGAAATCCCAATACAACAGGCATAAACTTCCGGTGTGAGATCAAGCTCATCCAGCTAGTCATAAAGCCAGGGAAATGGGTTGGAGGGATCTTGAGGAAGATTCGAGCAAAGACAAGGACAATTTCCTGGCGCTCCTCCTCAGACAAGCCTTCCTCGAATGCATCAAACTCGCAAAGAATTGTAGAGTACAATCTGTAGAAGGGCTTTTGGTTGAAGTTGTCGCCACGGAGAACATGGTGGTGATTCAAAACTAGGATGGTCAAAGACAAGATGGAGTTGAGGTATGCAGCTTTGTCAGTCTTGACCGCGCCGTCTTGTTCGTGGCCCTTAACTAGCATAGCAATGAGCTTGGCTAGGGAATCTGTTGTGGTGTATGCCTCGTTGATAGGGCTGTCATTCTGGAGGTGTTGCTCAAATCGATCGACCGAGCTGTCAATGGCCAATCGAAGGAACATGTGAAGATCTTCCCTGTTGTTGATTTGCTGCCTGTTGTACATTTGGACAATGAACTGAGGAGGAGCGATCTCGGAAGTATTTGGATTGCTGCAAAGGCGGACCCACTCCTCAAAGATGTACAACAATTGGTCCTGCTTACTATCATTGGTAATTTGAGGGCGTGGTTCGGGGAGGCCGGAGCTCGTCAATTTTTGTTTAAGTTGTTGACCAATTTCCAACCCGGGTTCTTGTGTGATCCATACCCAAGCAACCTCTAAGCTCTTGGCGAAATCGGCGTACAGTGCCACAGGATGATCGTTCAGAAGAACAGTCTCCAAAAGTGACAAGAAGAACTGAAGTGAACCATCCTTGCGTTGTGAGATGACCCTAGAAATCTCCAGATCGATGCGGCCCCATTCCAGAAGATGAGCTTTTGTCAGGCAGACAATCAGAGGAACACGAAAGAAGGATTCGCCCGGTCGTTGCGAAATCACATCAAACACCCGATTTGCCGTTCTGCCTGCCATTCTGCAGATATTCTCCAACACTTGAACCAGACACTCCATGACGAGGTCTTGCTCGGGACCACTGAACAACATGTTGCAGATGTGATCAACGATGTAGTAGTCGTAATGGTCAGGCCCTTGCGAGCTTCGGAATATCAAGCCGTACAGAGCGTCCAATGTGTCAAGCACTGCATGAGGGCGGGGAAGATCAGCGACGTGCTGCTCAGGAGTATCAGCAGCTACGCGCTCGAGCTCTAATAATGCCTTCTCGACTCTTTCTGCCAACATTCTGGGATCCATCTGCATGTTAGCTACCCTCCCATTAGCTGCTGCGTTATTTTGTTGAGCATAAGCTGGTTGTTGGGCAGGAAGATGTGGCATTGCTGGTGGCTCTGCAGGTGTTGGGAGATTCGGAACTGGAGGATAAGAATCCTGCAGGATTTCGTTCGCCATCGTCCTAGTAGCGTCTGATGAGGATGGAATGTGGGTTGGTCCAGAAAGTGCTACCTGCGCGCGTGGCTGTCGGGCAAATTCGTCGTAGATGGCCATCTGTGAAGGATTGAGACCACCTAGAGCTGGCGATAGCTTGTATGGATCTGGAATTGTCCAAGACCAGCGGCTCAAACCAGGATCGACGTACGGTTCGTCTGGTCTAGTCATCTTGTGAATACGGCGGGCTTCAAGCTCCTGCTCAATCATCTCCTCAATCTCAGGAACTGCGCGCTCTTCCGCTTTCTTCTCAACCTGACTGCAGGCCAAGTCAAGGTTGGACGTAACACACATGATGATGGTTCCTTCTGGGAGACCCTGTGGAAGTTCACCTGACAAGGCTCGGATGTAGTTAGTCATGCTAGCTCGCAGTGGCTCTTTCGACGTGACCAGTGCGAGGGATCCTGCAGTCTTCTTGACCATGTTGATCGCGGCAGCCCGGACTCTTGCCTCGTTTGGCTCCGTCGCGAAATCCTTGTGTATCATTTGAGCAGTTGATATGGCAGCAATGGTAACCGAACGTTCCACAACTGGAGAGATTATTTCGTGAACCGCTCGGGTAATTGCAGCTTTCATGATATCTTGCAGACGACCTTGGTTGACCATGTCATTTACGGGAGGGTATTGCAAGAGCGGGCCGAGGTCTGGAATGGAGGCTGTAATTTCGTGGGGAGAGAATCTTCCGCCGCCTCCAACTCCGCCAGCCATTCCATTCAAGGAAAGATTATCAAATCTATCCATGACTTCGGGGGCCATGACTTCCGTTGCTTCTTCGATGTGCGAGATGCGGTTCATGATTTCGTCAGATGGCTCAATGCTCTTGTGGTCTAGATCTAGCTCTCCGCAAAGAACCTCAATCTCGAATCGAAGATTGAGTTTAAGGTCGGCCTTGTTGTACAGTTCCATAAGAGCTTTGATGATGTCCATGACCCATGGATTGGGTGGCTTGAAAACAGTGGAGTATTTACCTTGGGCAAGAACCTTGCAGACGAAGGGAATCACGACAAGAAGCCGGTGAGACTCGTAGCCTTCGATCAGAAGTTGCTTGAAAGCAATGTTCCGATGTTTGATTGGCTTGTCGCGTGCTAGAGTCAGAGATCCAAGCCAGGTAGCCAGGTTCTTGAGATGTGTTCGTTCAAGCGCATTCTGCATAGTTGATTCTGAATTGAGAGTTCTGAACGTGCTGACATACGTTTCCCGCAATACGTCTGCCCACAAAGTCTTCCTCTCAAAGAGTTTGATCGTGTTGAGATAGACATTGTGGTAATTTGGCTGCATTCTAGCTCGCTCTTGCACTAAATGCGTAGCAAACCAATGCTGGCCTTCCTCGGTGACCAATTCTTGAAGTTCGTTGAATTTGCTCTCAATGTTCTCAATGCTGATGTTGTTTAGAACGAATTGGATCTTGTCTGTAACTTCCTCGTCAGGCGTGGGAAGTTGGTAACGAGGCGGGTCAACACGAAGAGCGTTGAAGGCTGGTGGAGGTGGGGTCTTCAATTCTCCGCCATTAATGCCGTTGACAGGCGAGAAGACACGGGCATCCTGTTCGGCACGAACAACATCTTCGGCCTTGCCCCATGCCTCTGTGTTTTGTAGTCCTGGGACTTCCAGTAAGCGCTTGCAGAAACCAGGCCACTCGCGCAATCGACTGAAGAGTTGCATGAGAGCCTGAAGACCAAACTTGTACATAGAGTCCTGTGGAGAGTAGTCTTTCACTGCCTCTAGGATCATGCCCAATCCGATTTTGAGAGGAAGCTCGGAGATGAGCTTTTGCGAGATGATTCCCCCAAACAGCACAGCGGTTGTAGCTAGGGCTTCCAAGGGATAGGTTTGGTAAAGGGCGTATTCGTCGAACAGTCCATGGATCATGCACGCGAAAACGTCTTGGTCGGCCGGGTCGCGGGAGTGCTTGTATCGCTCAAGCGCTTCGACAATGCTACGGACCTGCACCTCGTCACTGTACATCTGCTTGTAGTGGGCTTCCATCTTCTCATTGGCTTCCTTGGGTAAAGAATTGCTCTCTGCACCATTGGCATCAATGATATCGTCAAATCCCTCCCCATAGTTGATCAACCGAGGGTATGCAGTGATGCACGCTCGCTGGACGAGTATCAGTTCGTTAGATGGAACCCTAGGCATTGCGTCCTCTAGGGCCTGCAGCAATTTGGCAATTGTCTTGACAGGAAGCATCACGCTGTGCAAGTGCTTTTGCCTTTGGTATGCGAGCTCATGCTCTGCTTTGATGTTGAGAAACGTGAGAAGCGAATGCGGAAGATCTGGGATCCTTGCCAAGTTGTTTGCTGCCCATCGGTCTAGGTCTAAGAAACCTCGAGCACTGGCAACTGCTACAAGATCTAGGCCAAAACCGTTAGGGATGGAGGCAAGATCATCCAGCCAGTGATGTCTTAAGGCATGGTCCAGGATAGTAGGTAGTTCCATAGGAACCTTGGCATGAGCTTCAACAAGTCTCTGAGCCACCCATTGCTTGTCCTTGCGCCACAAGCCTTCCAGAACAAAGTCGTAGTTGGGGTCGTACTTGAATAGGAACCGGTCGAACAGATTATTGATCGTATCCGTCGCCAATTCTGGCCACGGCTTCGGCACGCCAAATGCAGATACCAAGAAAACATCCAAGTTCGGTACAACAACCTCCTGGAACAGTCTCTTGGCTTCAACAGTATCTGACGCTGCTGTGGTGTGTAGAGCTACGTGGAACATGGAAGACAACGCAACCACCGATACCAAGGGGTGTTTGATGGCCTGTGCAGCACGTTGACGGATTTCATCATCCGCGCCTTCAAAGTCATCGAGTGTGAAAGCGGGTTCGAGACCCGGGATAGTTGTCGCATCAAGTTCATCATCATACAGGGATGCGTATGCACTGATGAATGATAATTGCGTCTCTGAGTACTGCCATGTTCCACCCCACAGTTGTTGGATATCAATCAAGCCGTCGATTGCCAAAGGTCGGAATGCATTGTACAAGGCCAGGAATTGATCTTTCGAAATCCGCAGATGGTCCTGGTCGAAATATCCGATTACTCTCTGCCAATTGAAGCTGGGCGATACCTCTATCCGCAAGCTGTTAACCAAATGGACGGTGGAGAATGGAATACTGCGGCTGAGAGCAGTGTAAATTATTGCGCCAGCAACTACCTCCTCGTTGAGACCAATATTTGCACTCCTCAGGTATCCCCGACACGAATCTTCATCAGCTGTGAATGCCGAGCCGACTCGTTGTAGGAATGCCGTCAGGGGATTTCTGCTGTTCAACGCACGCATCAAATACACTGCTGCGAGAACTGTTGTCGGGACTGTGTCCTTCTCTTGAGTCTGGTTCTGATATCGATATTGAAGTGCCATTATGAGATCTCGTTGTTCAGGCTCTTCAAAGTTTGGTGGGCGTTCTTGGATGAATCGGTCGATTATAAGGGCTAGAAAGTCGGTTGACATGTCTTCGTGTACAGGGCTCGGGTGGACGAGAAACTGGAGGAATTGCGGAAAGTTCGCAGATATAATGGCATCAGCTACTTTGTGTTAGTTGAGTCCTGCGATCATGACACCTAGCTACTCACCCTTGGTTTTCAGATCCGACCTTGAGCCCGTCTTGAAGGCGAGAGCTAGAATTGTCTTCTCGAGCGCGTCTAGCTTGAAATGATCCATGAATGTTGAAAGATCGAAGTCCCGGAATATGTCCTCGTTCGCCGTCTCTATTGACTCTGCAATCCTACGTGCTTGGTCCACATCATGCGATATCTTGGCGACCTCATCGTGGAGGATGGGATAGGTGGCAGGGTTTGCTATCGGACGATTGAGACCTGGGAAGATTGTAGAAGCATTGCCAACCACAAGACGGCTGAAGTATTTCTGGAATACTTCCATGCCGTGATCATCGATCAGCTGCGCAGCGTTGTTAGCAGAAGCCAGCCGCCAAGTCAGACGTGTTTCCAGCCTACCTTTCTGAGCTGCTCAGCTTGTTGTTCCCACTTTGTGCGGTCCTTATTATCCTCCTTGATCGTGCTGAGAAGGAGGTAGACTTGGGCGACAACGATCTTCGTAAGGGAGTTTGATCCAGTGGGGCTGTTTGTACTTGGGCTCGCGCCAGCACTAAAGGTGCTGTGATGGGAGCCGTGTGGTGAGTGGCTAACACCTGTGACGATGGTTTGTTGCGAAGGTGTGAAAGTCCCCCCTCTTGAGTTGACCATCGAAGATGTTGATGTTCTTGCGCAGACCCACTCCGCAGAGCTATCTCTCGATCTCGAAGGACGAAAGAAGATCTATCGGGGCGGTATGAGCATTGGCTGGGTTGAGTGCAGAGTTTGCAAGGGGAGAGATGTGGTGATGGAGTTCGGAGGGTGGTGGTGGTTGTGTGTGAAGGAAGCAGGTCGAGCGAAAGATGTGGTCGCGGTCGACAGCTCGTAGGGCCAAGGCGCTAAGCCCAAAATGGTCGGGACAGGCTCTATGGACCTTATGGACCTTATGGACCTTATGTGGGATGAGACGGGAGGGAAGCTGGGCACAACAACGCAAGAAGCCTGCACTGCAAAAGTTGAGTTGAGTTGAGTTGAGCTGAGCTGAGTTGAGGTCACAGTAGTAGTAGTTTGCCTGAGGTATAGCGATGATTGCACCACATCTTTTTTGCCTTTGTATTCAGTTGGCTTCGGCTTTTTACATCCCATTGTTGGACAGAAATTCTCAAGCAAAGCCGTCTTTCACTGCAGGTACAGGAGCCAGGGATCATCAAGCTTCTTGATAGTGGCTGACACGAGATCTGGTGAAGTGGCAAAGGGGTTTCTACTTGCCTAGGTAAAGGAGGTACTTACATTATCAGCTGACCTGGGAAATATGGACCTGCATCAAAAGATATCAATAGATATCAATAGACAATTACCAGAACTGCCTTGATTTACTTCATCCACTCTACTTTCTTTCTATCACTTTAGGACAGGACACAAGACTTGTTTGGCACATTGCAACTTGGATTCCTTCCCTATGTCATTGTGCCCATTCCAACCTGAGTCTCACTTACAACAATGAATGCATGATGCAGGATTGATCCAACGGACTGTCAATGATCTTATAGGCTATCGGAATCATGCAGAGGCAGAGGGCAGTGAGAATAGGAGGATGGATAACTGCATGCGATCATACGCTCACCCGTTCATTCCCTCTGATCCCAAACACTAGACGTGATGCTGATGCCATCATGAGAAGTGGCCCAAACGTGGATAACAACATGAAGTACTGCACCGCCAGATGCACCTTTCTCCAGCTCAAATTCCAGCAAGCTCTACTCATAGCTATTTGAATATTCAAGTCATAGCCATCCGGTTCTATGCCTCATAGTCTTTGTCGAGTCTCATAATCTTGTAGGGTGGGAAAGATCAGAAAAGCGGTGGGTTGAGCTGACTTACAGTACCTGGGAACGATAATGAGCATTTGCCGAATAAGTATGACACGGCTGGCATTTGCAATGTGGAATATTGACCCCATCGCAACATTTCTTATTATTACCAGAAAATCATTCCGTCAGTGGCCTGCTGGAGGTTGGTCTGGAGTTTTGGTGAGGCGAGGCTGGGCTGCATTGGGGAAAGGCTGTGGTGGGGATCTCCGGATCCAGCTCATCGCCATGCCAACATCGAGCCGCTCGGGTGTTTATATGCGCCTCCGCTTTTCAGATATGATACCCTGGACATTATCAGGGCTGGCCATTCCAGCCATTCCATCTTCACTCGAACCACATCGTCGTTCATCCTCCTAATTATCCATCCCTTTTCCGGAGCGCACACAGGAGCGACTGTAATTCTGGTACTCGAGCTTATCAACGTGACTTCATTTTCCCCAAGTCAACCAAACAGGCTGGGCAAGATGCCTTCAGTCGTGTCTGAAGGGCCGTCGGTGTCCATAAGCTTTGCAAACAACTTCTGGGGCAAAGATGATGCTGGAGTTGACCCTTTGATGCAGCGGATGCATAACGCAAAGCAGACATGCGACGAATTAAAGTCCTTTTACACCGGTATGCAATACTCCAGGCTCTGTTTACTTGCTTGGTACTGACTCCTCCAAGCCCGGGCAGCTCTCGAAGATGAATACGCACGCAAATTACTCTCACTATCACGAAAACCTCTCGGTTCTCAGGAAGCAGGAACTCTCCGGGCATCCATGGATGTGCTTCGAGGGGAGGTTGAGCAGATGGGGAAATCACACCAGAATACTGCCAGTCAGATGAAGACCGAGTTGGAGGAGCCGCTGGCGGCATTTGCAGGTGCTATGAAGGAGCGAAGAAAGATCGTCCAGGGCGGAATTGAGAAAGTACTGAAAGTCAAGATTCAGCAAACACAGCTTGTTAATAAGGTAAGTGTCGCCTTGCGCGTGCAACTTCCTAACTGACTCTCGCAGACCAGAGATAAATATGAGCAAGAATGTCTAAAGATCAAAGGTTACTTGGCACAAGGTCATATGGTTATGGGTCAAGAAGAAAGGAAGAACAAGGCCAAGCTTGAGAAGACTCAGATCAACCTCGCCACATCGAATACCGAGTACGAAAATGCTGTGAAGGCACTCGAGGAGACGACAGGGAGATGGAACAGAGACTGGAAGGCTGCCGCAGATAAATTCCAAGACTTAGAGGAGGAGCGTTTGGACTTCATGAAGAGTAGTCTCTGGAGCTTCGCCAACATCGCCTCAACGGTTTGTGTCAGTGATGATGCTTCATGCGAGAAGGTCCGGCTGTCACTCGAGAATTGCGAGGTTGAGAAGGACATTGCTTCGTTCATCAAGGAACGTGGTACAGGACAGGAGATCCCAGATCCACCAAAGTACATCAATTTCTGTCGCGGAGATGTTAGCGACACACAATCCGAAGCTTCTGAGGACGATAACTACTCAGTTGCACAATTCCCGCGAACCATCAACCCCGCTTACAGAAGCTCCTCCCCCCAGCCCTCTGTATTCGAATCTCATCACGACCCTCAGTCTGCTCTCGCCAAGGATCTTGCTCATGAGCCCGAGACGCACAGCCGCGAGGCCACTCTCACTCCACAGAAGGTTTTGGCAGACAGATCCAGGCAAGCACATGTCGAGGATTACCAGCCTCCACCAGTCAGACAGCCACAACCCGAATATCAACCAAAGCAGCCCCGACAGCTTGAGCAGCCCCCACAAGCAAGGCAAGCATCTAGACAACAGCTAGACTATCAACCTCAGTCACGTCACTCACAGGAACCCCAGCAGAACAGACTCTCGTATGAGCAATCTCAACCACCTCAGACACAGGAACCCCAGCAGAACAGACTCATTTATGAGAAATCTCAACCACGTCAACCACAAGAACCCCAGCAGAACAGACTCACTTATGAGAAATCTCAACCACGCCAGCCACAAGAACCCCAGCAGAACAGACTCTCATATGAGCAATCTCAGCCACGTCAGACACAAGAACCCCAGCAGAGCAAACTCGCATATGAGCAATCTCAACATGGACCTCTGGCTGCGGTGCCTCACGATCCTTATCCGATGGATGGAATGACCATGCTTTGCCGAACAGGTCCACCTTCTGAGCTGAGCTCCGCTCATAGTGGTGCTAGACCGTCCAGCCGTGACTCCAACAGCGAATATTCCAACCCAACATCATTCTCCAGCCGCGATCCAGTCAGTGGCAAGACCTCCCCAGTGAAGCAAGTCATTGCTCCGGTCGAGAAGCAGGTGATGAAGAAGAAAAGCGGGTTTTTCCAAAGTCACAGCCCCTTCAGACGCAAGAGCAACAAGGACAAAGATCACACAGCCATAACTCCCTCGAATCGCAACACCTGGTCTGCAAGGACGACTACGAGTGGGCAAAGTAGCCCAACTAAACGACCTCAGATCTACGGCCAGGATTCACAGAACATGATTAGTGACAGACCTAGCCGCAGTCCAGAGCCAATTGATCCTCGCGCCAGTTTCCAGCTCAATGTTGGCAACAATGTCTTTGACGTTGCAACACCTGACAGAAAAAGCAAAATCTCTCAGAGCAAAGCGCCACAAGAGGAGGAGGACCTAGATCCGATTGCTCAAGCACTAGCAGAGTTGAAGGGTGTAACAAAGGCTTCTTCGACTCGGGTGTCGGCAGACAATTATCATGGTATACCTACCCCAGCACCAGGAGCAACACCTGGCTCTCGCCCGATAGGATCTCAGATGGCAAACGGCGCCTTGATTGCCGGGATGCGAGGAACTCCACCTCCATCCTACGACCAACCAGTGCAGAGACTTGGACTACCACAGCCAGCATTTACTTCAAAAGCCATGCAGCAAACCCGCCAGAAGTATGTTGACCAAACTCAAACCATGTTCAGTGCGCAATCCAGGCCCGACTCTCAGAGTGGTTACGGGGGATCTCAATCACAATCGCGTCCAGGAACTCGAGGTAGCGACATGCCACGAGCTACCTCGCCAGCACCACCTCGCAGTGTTTCTCCTCGTCCGGTGGTGCAGGCAGAGACAAGGCAATCATACCGATCTGCTTCTCCGAATCCATACGCTGGCAGTCAGCGGGCTCGTGCTCAATCTTCTACTCCTCAAAAGCGTGGTTCTGATCAGGGCTACTACCGCCACAACTCACCAAATGATGTGGCTCGGGCTGTCTCTCCAGCTCCATTCCGAGAGCAGGAGAGGCCAAACAGCAGTCACGTAAACAACGACATGTCTATGCAGATGCAGCTCGCTCCAGCGCCAGAAGAAAGCTATGGATCTCAACGGGGTAGCAGATCCGGCGGATCAGCAAGTTCAAGAGCCATGAGTTACTATGGAGGTAGCCAAGCCGGTAGCCAGGGGGGTCAACAACTAGCTTCTCGGCAGCGAAGCAAGAGTGTTGCAGATGTGAGACAGTACAACAGAGAAGGGCGTCCAATTCTTCATTTCGGTAAGTGATTTTCCTATTTTGAGGTTTCCACCGTTACTGACTCCTTACCAGCTCGTGCGATGTACATGTATCAAGCAGCCATTCCCGAGGAGTTGAGCTTCGCAAAAGGAGATATCCTCGCAGTTCTGAGACTTCAAGATGACGGCTGGTGGGAAGCTGAAGTGGCCGGAAAGAACGGCAGGCCAGGTCTGGTACCGAGCAATTATCTCCAGAACTGCTAAGCATCTCCCCCGGTGGATTTGGAAGAAGAAGTGAATAATTTGTGTTTCGGTTTATAAATGATTGCTCTGTTCTGGTTGGGAATTTGCGTATTATGGTTGATGGATTTGGGAGCGATAAGTTTGTCAGAGTCATTAGCTCCGGTTAGGATATGTACATTTCCGGGGGTGAGAGGAATTGATGAATGGAATAATAAAACTTCAAGTGTCTTAAAATCTCGTTGTGACTTTGATTTAATGTGATTAAGAAGAGCCTTATTGATGAAAGTAGCGGGGGGGGATGCTTAGCGGGAGGTCAATATGCTGCGATGCGAAAGGGGTAGTCGTTCCAATGAATGATTTTTCCAGAAACACCAGGCTGCGGCAGACACGCTATTTATCTACTGTACATCAATGGAGGGTCTAAAGGGAATTCATGAAAAATCTTAGTAGATTCAAGGGGAATAGCAGTGAAACCTCCAACGAGAACAAATCTCAAACTGTGAGGGTCGAACGTAGTGAACAAATCAGAAAGGACGGTTACTTTCTCTTCGCAAATCCAGGACTCAAACTATAATAACACAAATCTATTGCAATGTCTACTATCACTTACTCCGTTCTGCATACTACCTCTTACTCGCAACCTGGCTTCTTCGGTAGTCGTGCTATTTCGTCTCTGGTCTAACATTTCTTGTCTTCACTACGTATAGACCTTCTGTATGGTTTAAGAAGTAAATGGATCTAGAGCTGTATATTCACATATCTTGTCCTTACGTGACGACATTAAAAGCTTAAAACCTTGTAGAATTTGGAATCCATAATGCCCTTTTGCCATCAATCGCCAAAATTGAGAAGTGAATCTTTCAAACACACTACATTTTCCGAACAAACTCCACACCAAGGGTGGCTCCCAGCTCCTCTCCCCTGTACAAAGTTTGTACTATAAAAGCTAAGACCAGCTTGACTAAGACTGGTTGGCTCAAAAGATTCAGTGCTCAGAAGATGGCGAGAGTGATCTGCTCGTGCTTTTGGTACTGCATCCAAAAATAACTCTCCATGTGATACTGAGCTGATGTGAAAGATTCGGTTCAAGGTGGACTGGGATAGGTCTAGAGAGGATATTTTGCTCAATATCTTCAGTTACGTCATTTCAGAGCTTCCAGTTAAGGAACTTGACAGTGACAATTGATTCGGCGGCGACTAAGCAGATGATAACATATCTCCATAACACGGCATTAGTCGGTAACTTAGATCATGGAGTTCAGACTGTCGAGTTATTTTTTCGAGAAGTCAACATCAGCCTGAGTGAGCAAAGAAGCCGAAAGAAGCGCAACTTGGAACGTTTTGTAACAGTCCTATCCTCAGAAATGATGAAATCGGTGGCGATGATAAAGCTTCCAGGATGACCTGTTTCTCTACGCCGCGCCTGGAGTATTTATATCAGGAAGGAAGAGATGGTCCAGCAGTGGATGAGAGGAAGTGAATTCTATCCAAGTTCTCACAGTGCAATGTTGCGATATTGAAGTATAACATTGACTTGTTTTGTTAATAAGTACTAGACCACAAGTTCAATACGAAACTTCGGATGTTGATAGGTGGGATAAACAATGTCGAAGATATAAAGAGAGCTCTAGAAGGATATTGACATCCACCACACCAAAGAATCAGAGATGCAAGTTGAGACAGGCAAAGAGAGTTGAAATAAGATATTTTTGCTACGGATAGGGACTTTTAATACTTTTATGTTTTAGGGTAGCTGGTTTTCTTGGTTTTCCATAATTTAGCTCCGATTGATTGCTGTGATCGACAGGCTACGAAATTCAAGTCGAGTTGGCGGCAACAACAGAATTGAAAGCAAGAATTAATTTTGTCAAGACAACTCATCTATAGAAAATTAATTATTTCTAGTATTTAACGAGTTTATATTTTCCGACATGTGAGGAGAGTTTAGGCAAATGGTTTGATGCAAGGAAGACACCGCCCCTCAGAACGCTGGTACTCCAACAATGCCGCCATGCTCTCAGTAGTTTTTGTTCGCTTTACTTAAGGTAAGTTTGGGTAGGTTTTCAGCCGCGTTTTAATACCTCTTCACATGATATTCAATCTTGCAGGGTGAATCCACTATCGAATTTTCTCGCGGGCCAAAATTGAAGTAGAGATTTGGGATTTCAGAAAGCAGCTTTAAATGAAACGAAGTAGAACTTATGACTATAAGTGTCTATCAGGAGAGGAAGTAAGTTTTTCTCATAGCATGCTAGCAGCGGTGGCGACTTCAGATCAAGTTCCTCTGCTGCCTTGTAGGTACTAAGCGAACACTACTTTTCGCATTTTATATTTTGAGATTTATTCTAAATGCCAGAAAAATAATGGTATTAAAGTCCAGACCTTATATTAAATAATAAACTTATAAATATATTGTTCGTCTTTAAATATGTACAATAGAATGTTTGATAACAACCAATTTGATGGCAACGAGGACTGTGTTGACAATGTCAGGTTCTGAATAAGAGTAGGACGGTAAACAAATCTGTCAATTGTAGAGAGTGATTGAGATCGAGACTACGATGAGTATTCGGATACTAAGGAACTCACTCTTAAATCTATTGCTACATCTACCAACGTCCAGCACCTGAAGACTCTTCTTGGCACACTGCTCAAGTCTACAGAAGCTCGGGGTCTTCATATATGGGCGGATCTGGCAGGTGAAGTGACTCGTCACCTATCTCAAGGAAGGAATATCCGCCATTTCCTGTTTTTGTGTTTCACTTAGGAATCGGTGAAATGCGCACTGTTTATTCACCCAACACAGTAAAGATAGGCTGCGGTAATAGTCATAGCGAGTATTAAAACGCAGTCTACCGAGTATGATGCCAAATGTGAGCACCACAAAGAAAAGTTTGAAGGATCTAGGGTTATGGTTTAATACATCCTTAGGCAATTTAGTAGGCTGTGATCTTGTAGTCTAATTTTCTGTCTACCGCTGGAAGCAGATCCATGTGCGTCGAGACCGCACGGATTCGCACCGTCAAAAGCCGGCAAGGGGAGAGAAACAGCGACGAAGGAAAACCGACAGCAGATCAATTCGCGACAACAAGATATACGAACATAAAGTTGATAAAGAAAGATGGCGAGAGGGGACTTAGAATGCACTATGGCAATTTGAGGACATGTATTTCTTCCCTTCGAGCTGTGTAGTCACTTGGACACAACTACCAATTACTCGATATCTCACAATTTCATCGCTGAGTTTCTTAATGGTGGCAGGCATGCTTAGTTCCGATTCCTGAAGAGGGAGAGGAGTTTAAGTACTGTGCAGGGATTTTCAGCTTCCTTGAGCAATTGTCCCTTAATAGTTGAAGCTTCTGAACTGCTACAGCCACCGTCAACTGATATTAACCTGGTTGCCCAAAACACACCAAAACACACCAAAACGCACCCTAAACAATCGTTAATTTAACCCACTTAGCAGTATTTAAATTCTAAGTCTTATTTAAAACCTCTTAAATAAAGTATTAAGTACATTTTTGGTAATTCAGAATTTATTTTAAGCGTTCTATTATTTTTTTATTATAAGATAAAGATAGGAATAGGTTGAAAACGCCACTTTACCCGCAAAATGTGGCTCAAAAATACTACGTCATACTTAGTTAGACTCATCAAAATCCTATATTCTTGATTTTTAATTAAAAATCGTAATAATATAAAAGCTTAGAATTATTAAAAAGATTATATACTGTGAAGAAATATTAATTTGAAGAAGTGTAGCTTATATTAGAGAGTGTAGAAAAGGTAGCGTTTTGGTATGATTCGGGTAAAAGGTTAATATCAGTTGCCTAATACTTACTGTAAGCGAGCCTGCGATTGAGAAGGTATAAGAGAGGTGCTGTTCCAGCAAAGACTCTCATTGCACCCATTAGTAAGTCCACATGGACTTTGTCAGGACTGTGGAGTAATCTTTGCCAACCCTCTTGGAAGCTCTTTACAATCGTGATTGAGAGTCGCTCAAGCGGAGAAATACAGATACCGGGGAGCCGGGAACCGACGATGAAATTAATTTGAACCTATCTGATTTTGAAAGAACAGGATTGTCGTTGTCATTCATTCTGTCGTTATCGCTGTCGCCGTCGGCTTCATAGATTAGACAGCAGAAGTACAGTACTGTAGCGAAGCCAAAGCTTTTGTCATCCCTTCAAAACAGACGACACAGAACGGGACGAGATGACAAGTCTTAAAGTACGAATCTCGTAACATCATCAATAAGCTGAAAAACACTCCTCAGCACTAGCCGCAGCATCCCCTTGCTGTCAATAATTGAAGCTCAAACGTCTGGAAGTCTTGTTACCGACTGCAGTATTTTATATTGAAGCTGTCTTGATGCTGGTAGGTGATTGTTACTCAGAATTACCCAAATATGATGAGAACTGTCCGGTTCTCTCTTCTTCAAAACCATATATTCACTTACAAAAAAAAAATTTGACGCCCCCTCGGCTTCCAAATTCACCCTTCCAAACTCCACGCCCACACAAATATTAAAGTCAATCCTCTACTTCAACAAACTAACAATAGATATCAACATCAACCCCATTCCCCAACTCCGAATACCTATATCAGCAAAGATATTCTCTTCTCCAATCCACATTCCCATGACAAAAATATCCTAAATTAAAGGGAAAACAACGCGTCTACATCGAATCCCCCATCGTAGTTTTTTTTTCCATACACAAGCCCTCCCCAGGTCTCGCTTACAAGTCTCAACCCTCGCCCGTTGTCTTGGGTTTCACAACAAGAGCTTACGTTGACGGTCGTCAATGAAACCTTGCAACCAACTTAAACAGCTTTGAATCTTCAAAAAATGGTTCCTATTTCTCTAATCTAAGAATGAACAGTCTAAAATCGAGCAGGCCCACTTCATTTTCTACCTGTACGCAACTCCAATCTCCGACTTCGAAGTTTCAAAGCCCGAATTGAATCCGAATCTTCAAGTCACGGGCTTTGCAAATCGAGACTCGAGTCAAAATATCTCAGATTCATCTATTAAAAACTGCCTTCCTTCGGGTATCTAAGTTAGAGAGCTCATACTCCGACCTGACCTATCTAATCTCTCATCTTGCCCAAAATCCCCTCTCATCGAATCCTCCCGTCACCTCAATACACATCACATACCTCTCTCCCACTAACAACCCACCTCCAACAGTACGACGGCATCCCAAACAACACCGCCCTCTCCCACCTCTCGAAACGTCATGTCGGCCTCGGCCTCGCGCGCGCAGAGACACAGACAGAAGTCCAAGAAGGTAATTATGGCGGCGGGTACGGCGATGCGCTGTTATGGGCACAAGGGAGGGGCTAGGATTTCTTCCCAGTGAGTATAAATAAATAAAGTCGTCCAGTCTATACATCGTCCAGGCCCTCATTCCCCTCTGCTTATAGGATCCAAACCTGGGTTGGGTTCTCTTGTAGAATATCCCACGCCATCAGCACTGGCTCGCTCAACTTTTACTTCGTGATACCAGTTGCTCTCCATTCTCCGAGATTCGAGACGAGGGAATGCCCTCCGTACTCTCCATCTCAAGTTGCTTTCCCAAATTTCTCGACTAGAGATTTTGTTCTGCTTGGTATTCTTGCGGCGAAGGTGTTGCTGGAGATCTCCGTGGTGCTGTTTGGTCACTAACAAAACTTGCTAGAATTACCCCCGGCGACAAAAAAGTCTTCACAATCGGTGCCCTCATACAGGCCAACCACGGACAGAAAGCCGATCTGCGGATAGCAAATGTACCACTAGGAGAATTTCTCGTTCGGGAGGAGAAGAAGAAAGCGTGCGAAGAAGTCCCAGCATCAACGCCAACATCTGCGGAGGTTGGAAAAGACCGAAAAGCTGGGACGTCGTTACCTGTATGTGGCAAGACGGCGCAGGGTAGTATCTTGGTGATGATCGTGTGCGCATTCTCCCGCATTGTGGATGTGCCTGCAGCAAAGAGCTATGCTAACAGAATAAACAGCACCGATGCCCCCCTCCTCCCTCACCAACCCCGACGTCTAGCCCAGCACACCGACATGGGCATAACACAGATTCGATCTAATTTCCTCTATTGCCTCTCCCATCCCCACCAACATCTTTCACACCCACAGGTAGGATGCCATTTTGGAGGCGGTAACTTCAGCAGCAAAATCTCCCTAGCCCTTAGCACTAGCAAGTCTCCCTCTGAGCTCCCAACTGCCAACTCGGGAATACCTGCCGCTACTCGAGACGCAAGGTGTCGGGACGGTCAAGAACGGACGATGGATTCGCTGTTCCATGCTGTGAGCGAAGCGACTGAGCAGGCGATTCTGATGCGTTGTGTAGGGCGGAGACGTTGGTTGCTTGAAAAGGGAGGAGGGCTGAAGCGTTGGATGTTAAGAGTGTGGGAGAGTTGCTGAAGAGGTGGGGGCTTCGGTTTGACGATGACGATGGTGAATGGGAGGCTTTGAAATGAGTGACTGGAAGGTTGGTCGTAAGAGGAGATTTGGTCTTGTAGATGTGTGGACTGAGCAGAAATTACAATGAGACACGCGGTATAGAATTGAGAGCCAACCTACCAACCATAGTCCCATGTCAAATTTGGACAATGGTCAGAGGGGGATGGAAACCAGGGGTCGGCGCAGCTAGACTTGCAATAAGAAGCATGTTCAAGCCCGAGAATGCTCACGCAATATTAAACAGGAGAAGTAGGAAGAAATTGGTATAATGTAGACGGAAGTACTTGACCCTCACCCTTGTACCATAGATTTCCAGCGAAATATTCAGGCAGTGGACGGGCTTTCGACAATACAACCGCGAAAGGTAGTCGAAACAACAAACTTCGGCGAGATGTCAAGTCTGGAATTGACTCCCATTGATTATTCCAAGCTGGATCTCCCATGTTGGATTCCGACTTGAACCTCGGGACTTACCGCTGGAGAGATATCCATGGCGAAGAGTCAAAGTAGCGAGCTTCTGTGGGCTGCACCAAGTCGATGTTTGATCTGCAGAAATTGGTACAGCCTTGCAAACTGTCAGCAGTCGATATTTCGGCACCTGCTACAAGCTTCAGCAATTTGCATCATGCGAGATCAGCCTGCGTGTCCTCTGGAGCTGCCTCAGCTGAATATATCCTACATATTAGCCTTGCCGTGTAGAATCTGTAGTTGCGGTGGGTAGCGGCAAGGCTTTGTGCTCTCTGTTTGGAGTTTTCAAGCTGAAAACTCCAAATCCAGTAGTTCTGGCCTCAGCTTTGCCAATTCATGAGATCACTGCAGCAGCTGGTAAGAATCAGGCTGTCACCGTCTCCACTGGAAGCTAAATCCTGATTTCAGCGTGAAAGGATTTGACTCCGACCATTCAATCAGCCTTGCGAACCCCGCTGAGGGGTTAATCTCGCATGATGGCGCAGCCTGGGGTACGGTAATAGTCAAACTCTGCTCCTGTATTCCGCTGGAAGCCGGAATCCTGATTCTATCGCCATTGAGCGCAGCCTTGTGGAAGGATGACTTGGCATATGCACTTGTCGTCAGTAGGTACTGCCGAGGGTACCAAAGTCGCCAGATTCGCTCAGGGCATTCGCATGCCGTAATACAGCAAGTAGCTATCGCGATATCATGATATCAATCCAACGACTTATTCCCCTCGGTCCCAAACTCCATGTTCAGCCTCACCATACCGGGGAAGTACAGTTGGTACTCGGTGACAAGATTGCGGCCGAAGATTGGCATGTGATGACGACAAGCCGGTGAGCCAGCGCTTGTGTGCGGCCTAGCTGGCGTAGCATACACCAATAGAGCCCCGACACCGGCTTCATCGCGATTCCATTGGCGTCACCATCTGCATCTGGAACATGAAATGACATCCAATGCAATCCAGAATCCAAACTGCGGACTGCGGGGTGATGAGATGAAAGTATTTGTTTCCCGTTTTGAATAGACGATAAGGTGAGGGGTACGGAGGATCTGGCAGGACCTCGGGAAATAGATAGAGTTTGCGATTGGATTTTTCTGTTCGTTCGGTGGGGTTGAATATCGCGATCTGAGTGAAAGAGTGGGAACAATTATGAGCCGCTGAAATCGAAGATAAGGATGGAAAGATGGGGGGGTTGTGCTGACTCTTGGCGGTGGTTGGAGTCTATTTCGGTTGGTGGACGGCGCAAGAGTCGTCGCAATCTGTGGCCCACGATATTAATAAGACGCCACGAATAATAACAACAGTACCGTAGTAATAATAATCAACACCCCGGATGAAGGTCGGAAAGGCCTCAGAAGTTTTGTTTCGTTTCGATTCGATTCGTGTCCTTATCCTTCCTTATCCCTACAGTACCTTTCCCTCGCATCGGCCTCGTCTCGCATGCTGTTTGAGTCAAGGGAGGATAAATAATGGTGGATTGTTGTGGCGCCCTGGCGTTTTAGGCAGCCTTGACTTGACTCCTCGAGGAAGGAAGGCTTTTGCATTTCGATAGATCTTTGGTTTGAGTCCTGCTTGGTCGGTCGGTCGGTTGGTTGGTTGGCGGTGGGCGGCTGCAGCACTGGACTGGACGACTGAGCAGGTTGAGGCCGGGGAAAGAAATGCTTGGGTTTGCAGAATCCTTGTCCTTGTCTCAGCAGTGCAGCGCAGCGCAGCCTCCTCCCTCCCTGTCTCTGTTCCTCTGCTCCCTGTCGCCTTCCTTGCATCGGCATTGGGTGGTGTGGTGTGGTGTGGTGGTGGCTCTGTGCGGGTGAAGGAAAGGTGAGGGAGGACGGAGGACGGAGGAGCAGTGAGTGAGTGAGTCATTCCAGCCTTCATGCCAGCCGCTTGCAATGCATAAGACGGTCTGCATGCAGTTATTATGCAGCCGACTCCACGCATCTTGTACCGCTGTATCGTTGGACTGTACGGAGGTACATGTACAGTACTGCACCATGCCATCCTGCACGCATCATAACATCTCAGCCTTCTCTCGATGCGCAGGTTGTGCTGGGTAAGAGCGAGGAGGTGTATCGGATGATGCATCTCATCTTGACTTGTCGCATCGTGGTATCGTGTTGCGAGTCGAGCCAGGCAAGTGCCTGCGTGCGTTGCGTTTGAGCTTGACGTTCGGTTCGTGCAAAGAAGAATGGAACGAACGTTCGAAGGCGTCAAGATGAGGTTGGTTGATGGCAGGTGTTCCCTTTGTTCTGTTCATTAATAGGTCGGGAGGAAGGTAGGTAACGAAGATCCGGATTGTCTGTTCTTTGTTCGATTCCAGTTCCAGGCAATGTCCCCACACGGAACAGTGACTTTGATGTGTGGCAACAACATTAATTCACCTTGTGTTCATACAATAAATAAATAAATAAATACCGTAATCATCCAGCCAAAGGAGTCCGGTCGAGTCGTCGTGAATCAAGCGGTCGCAAAAGGAGGAAGAAGAAGAGCGAGTTGAAGTGAACAGGAAGTCATGTATGATAGAATGTCATGTCATGGCGATGATTCTGGAAGGCCTTTCTCCCTCCCCCTTTTTCCCCCTATCGTGCGCTCTGGTAATGATAATACGGTAAACCCTGACGCGTTCACTCCTCCCGTTGGATGAGAGGGTTTCAGTCCCCCGAGCGGAACCTGTGATTGGCCCGAGCGAGTGCCCATTCGCACGCTAGTCGGAAAAGAAAGCCACGCTAAGAGAAGGCTGGAGGGCCTAGTGGCAAGAGTGGCCCCACTTTTCCCACTCGCATATTCTTATAAGTAGGTCCTTCCCCCCGAGATTTTAGAAACCCTTCGCGCGTATCTGGAGGTCGTCTTTTTCATCAGCAACCACCACCACCAAAAATCCCAACCATCTCCATCTCCTTCTCCATCGCATCGCAACGAACAGCGCACCACCTGCCGTGCCCTGCTCAATACATTCATTGATCCAGGCGATTGTGCGATCGAATTCCCGAATTCCCCGCCAGAAATCAAGTCCTGCGCCCCGTTCGCGATCTCGGAAATCGGAGACCCACCCGCCGTCGCATTCTTCTTTGCGCCCGCACAAACAGGCCAGGACAGGACAGGGCTACATCAGCTCCTTCTCCGCAATACTATACACATCCCATCTTCCTCTTAATATTGTTGTCGGTCGCCTTCAATAGCGATCCGATCATCTCGTCGAGCAGCGCACTGTAGGGGAGACATTGATTTGTTCTTCTCCTCCAAACGGTACGACTTCACTTTCCGACAGACAACCAAAACAATCACCTCTTCCTCCTCTCCCCTCCACACTCCATCTCCTCACCTTCTACTTCGAGTCGCCATCAAACGCTCTCGAACGTCGTCGTCGCTCTTCCCCACACTCCCTCTCCGATCTGACATCTCTTTCTCTTCAGACCTGCTCCCCACCACTCTCGATCTATCAAACAAAGAAGCGCATACCTTCAAGATGGATCAGATCCAAACCCACCCATCGAACGCCGCCCAGGCCAAAACCTTCATCGCTCCCGGCTCTCTGTCATTCCCAGGTGGTGCTGGTGAACTGACTCCTCCATCCTCTGAGGCAGACAAGCAAAATGCGCAGAGACCTGGTCAGATGAACGGTGGTCCACAGCAGGGTGCTCAAGGCCAGAATGGTAACGGGGTGACTCCTGCGACACCTGCTGCGACTCCTGGTGCGACGACGACTGGTGTCAGTGGTATCGTTCCTACACTACAGTATGTATACCCCTGAAGCCTCGTCTTGAACATGAGGCTTATCTTGCATGAAAAGAAACATCGTTGCCACGGTTAATCTCGATTGCCGACTGGACCTCAAGACGATCGCCCTTCATGCCAGAAATGCTGAATACAATCCCAAGGTACTTGCTGACTCTAGGCTTGCTATACCCTTTGTTCTTACTGACCTTCGCAGCGTTTCGCCGCCGTCATCATGCGTATCCGTGAGCCAAAGACAACTGCGTTGATCTTCGCATCAGGCAAGATGGTCGTCACCGGAGCCAAGTCTGAGGATGATTCCAAGCTTGCATCACGAAAGTATGCTCGTATCATCCAAAAGCTTGGTTTCAACGCAAAGTTCACGGACTTCAAGATCCAGAACATCGTTGGTTCCTGCGACATCAAGTTCCCTATTCGATTGGAAGGTCTTGCTTCGCGCCATCATAATTTCAGCTCGTACGAGCCTGAGTTGTTCCCTGGTCTCATCTATCGAATGATCAAGCCGAAGATTGTGCTCCTCATCTTTGTTAGTGGCAAGATTGTCCTCACTGGTGCGAAAGTCCGTGAAGAGATTTATCAAGCCTTCGAGATGATCTACCCTGTGCTTCAAGGTTTGTTATACCATCCCATCATCCCTTGCTCCGCGCTGACCATCCGCAGATTTCAAGAAAGTCTGATCTGGCTTTGCCACGATTTGCATCAGCGGTACGATCACTCGGCCTACACCCACCGCGATGTACCAACACCTCCCCAATACCAACTGTACAAGTATTGTCGATTTACGATATCCACGAAACCTTCTCCAAAAGCTGCGCACTCTTGACGAGCATGACAGACTGTCTTTCAAAACCCACAGTCTTGCATCAGTCACTAGTTGCCACATATTTCACTGCATTGCACCGGCGTTCAGGGGGAAAGAGTCTAGAAAGGCTCTTCATATTTGATTTTTTTTTAAGCATGCTACTTGTTTCTTGCAAAGAACATAGATTGCACACCCATAAGCGATGGCATGTGCGCCGGACGAAGATGCCGTCAATAATTGCTTCTTGGCCTTCACTGGTCCAGACATATCTTCTCTTGATAGCTCTCTTCGGTTGCTGATCAAGAGATTTCAGGCGGGAATCTTCAATAGGGCAGCTATACTGACAGACGTTTTGATGTCGAGCTGACCCTTTTTCTTTTTTTTTTTACGCACGTCGTGGCGGCAGACCCGAGGACCTCTCTTTTCAAGGCGTACTTGCGTGGCTTTCAGTAGCTGGCTTGTGCTAATGGCTTGGGGCTGTCGATGAGGAATTTGGCGAGTCTTCATAGATAGACTAATTCACACGATAGATAATACTCTCTTCCTGCATTGACGTGAAGTGTGACTTGCCTCCGAATCCTAGATGACTTTGATGCTGTACCTCCAATCACTATGAAGCTTGGGTCGACTGATAACAAGAGACTGGACTGAATGACTTGTAGACCAGCTCGTCCTCCCCTACCCCTTCACATCCCAATGCTGTCCTGTCCACTAGAAGGAGGCAAAGCTCACGAATCTCTTCGTCAGTCAGTGTGCTAATCTATCTCTCGACTACTTTGGTAGGTAGCTAGAAAGAAGGCGAGGAGAGCTGAGATGAGAGTCATTTACTTCTTCATTCCTTGACTTGACTCAAGCTTCTTGTTATTTGGTAAGTACTTGTGTGAGTGATTGGGAGAGACACCTACTTACGAGTAGGAAGGAGAGTGAGATGATTCCTGACTCTGCTGATAGGGTGACTGTATTTCGGATGGGCGCGGATGGCTATTGATATAGACTGCTAAGACGGAGAGAGAAGCGAGCAGAAATGAATGTCAAGCCATGGCAAAGAGGAGCGAGCGTCAAAGCAAGTATGTAAAGTAGACAGAGCACTCAACACAGCTCCTTCGTGACTCCAAGAAGTAGCTATGGTATATGTTTGAAGTACTCATTACATAAATCCTACATACTGACTATGGGTTGTGGGAGGTTTACTCCTTTACTCCTCATCATCAGAATCAGCAAACATATCCACAGCTCTCGGCCTTGCTCTTCTCTGCTGCCCTCCTTGGCTAGATAAGGACTGTGCTGTATCCCCAGATGCTTCGTTCTTCTCTTTTGGCTCTCTCGCTGTTGATACAGAGAGGGGTGTAGACTCAGGAGGCTGTGGTGACGGCGCGGAGTCTTCAATCATAGGTTCGCCATCAAGCTCATCCTCGTCCATAGGCATACCATCAACATCCCCATCATCATCTGCCATAGGCTCACCATCAACATCCTCATCTTCATCCATAGATTCGCCATCCACATCCTCCTCATCTCCATCTCCATCTCCCTCTCCACCCGCACTTCCACTATCATTCCTCGCCGCAGGCGCAACCTCAACAGCCTTCCATCGTCGACTCCCCTCCCTCCTCTCCCCCTCTCTATCCTCCTCCTCCTTCCTTCTCGCCTCGCTCTCCTCCGCCTTCGTCCTGGGCGGCTCATTAAACGCCTTCACAAACCCCTCCTGGCTCTCAACAGGAAAGACGCACCAGCCTTCCCAGAGACTAAGCACCATCCCCACGCTCCGTTTCCACTTCTCGGATTTGAGTTTTCCCCATGACATTTTCCTCTCCATGCGTCCTAGTTCTTCGAACGTGTGCCGGGCTTTTAGGGCGTTTTCAAATAAGGAGCGATACCGCCATGCGTGTCGGACACCAGAGGTAGAAGATGAGGAGAGGATGTCACTGATGAGGTACAAGCCGATGAGAGATGCGGCACTGGTGTCCTCCTCCTCGTCTTCGCCAGGGCTTTCTTTCTCGGCGTCACGCTCGGCTTTCTCTTTGCGTGAGGAAGGGTTGGCGGAGGTGTATGCGAATGGTTTGGCGATGTTAGATAGGATCATAGAAACGACTTCATCTGCGCCACGGCCAGCATGGGATATAGCAAAGGCGGTTACGCGCGCGACATCGCCTTTGCGGAGCTTTCCTGTGCTTGTAGGGAGGCGTGAGAGGAGGTGTGTGAATTTTGCTTTCTCGAGGGGGTTCAGGTAAGCTTTCCCGTCATCGACGAGAGAACTGGGATCGGGCGGTCCACCAGCACCGTGATTTTGATTCTGGCGACGAGATCCGCCTTCATCTCCGGATTCGTCGTCGTCTGAGGAGTTGTATTCGGAGTCCGAGACGAATTCCGAGAGTTGGGTCGTGTACTCGTAGGCTAGTGGCCGGTCTGGTGATTTCCACGCCGAGGAGCCTTCGAAGAGAGGTAGGTATTTGCCTTGACCGCGTTTGGTCGTTGAGCCTGTGAGGACTTCCCATAGGCGCCAGCGGTACCATACACCACCTGTACTTCGAGGGTCCCAGATCCATGCCCATTTTTCTTCGCGCTGGACATCAGGTCTGCTCATTAGGAGGGCTTCGAATTCTGGGCCGTGGGTGAGTAGGTTCTCGATTACTTTGTGGATGAGCTTCAGCTCTTTGATGTCCCGTGGTGCTTGGACAGGGACATGAAGAACAGGCCCACGGTTCATTTGGGGTGCTGGAGGGCCATAGGAAGTTGGAGGAGCAAAACCCCTTTGATGTGGTGGTGGAGCATGGCCTCTACCTGCAGATGCGACATCCACTGCTTTAGCGCCAAAGGGTTGCGAAGCTCCAGAACTTCCCAGAGTTGGGACAGTCGAGGAGCTTGAGATTGCTGCTGAAGAGAGATGGCGATGGAGGTTGAGATAGTATCCGTATCCCAAATACCTATTCTGCAGCCCATTGACTGCTGTATCGATATCATTCGCAGCTGTATCCTTTGCCAGTGTGACAATAGCAGACATACTCTTCCTCTCTGTATAAACCACCGGTCCAGAAGGTGGCAAGATCCTAACAGAATCAACCTTCAAGTTCGTGGGCAGTAATGCCTTTATAACAGCAGGAGATGTCCCAGGAGGCAGTGAAGCCAGCCTCAAAGTCGGCTTTGGAACAGCTCTCTCCTCCTCCCTCTCCGCTTCTCTCGCATCCTCATCACCATCCTCGTTATTCAATGCCCTCTTTGGCGCCCTATCCTCGTACTCATAATCATCAAAAGCCAGCAATCCCCTATCATCCCTCCTCTCCCCGCGCTGAAAGCCCTCATAAGTCCTCTTCTTCGCCAGATTCGGCGGCGGTCCTAAACTCCCAACTCCACTCGGCATTCTCCCTCCTCTCTCCCTCTCTCCATATCCCCTTCCGGCCGCAGGTCCACTGGGCGCAAAATGTCTCTTGGGCGCGCCCCCGCTGAACCCTCCCCCATATCTCTGTCCCTCATCGCGCGCATATCCTGACGCACCAGCAGGAGACTCATCCTCATCATCGAAGCTTTTCACGAAGTCTTCATAGACGGCTTTTGTCTCGGCTTCTTCTCGTAGACGCTTTGCTTCTTGTTCTGCTTTCTGGCGCTCGAAGAGGGACTTTTTGGAGGGGGCTTGGAGCTTGTTCTCTGCGTGGGGGAATTCGACGATTTTCTTGTCGGACGACATGGTCACATCGTCGCAGGCCGTTGATTGAGAGGAAATTTCTGTTGGCGGAGAACTTGGGGATTTGATTGTGGTTTGAATGTTTGGGGTGAAGTGTTTCTGGTTCTTGAGGTTGAGACCTTTCTGCCCTGAAGTCAGCGCTAATTGGTTGATCCAAAAGTGGACTTTCTAGCGAGGTCAAAACAATTGAGTCTGTCTCCGTCCAATACATGAAAATTTGTACTTCGGGCTCAGAAGATGATCGAGGTGAATTGCTCAATCGAGACCTTGATTTCTATTGCCACTCCTTGGGGATTTCTGTTCAGAAAGGAACTTCGATTGCTCAAAAGTTTTGAAGTGATGGGAAGGGCCAAAATTTTATTACTTTGAGAGATGGAATGCGTCCTGAGGGTATTTGAATGGTCCAGCCAAGTACATCTGCCGGTATGTTAAGTCATGACAAAAATGAAAGTTAATCAAGTTGGTCAAATATGAAATTACGAAGTGTGTTATGTGGAAAGAATATTGTTTAAGTCATGCCTGGGCCCAGGCAGATTGGATTTCATTGGTAACGAGCGACTATGTGTACCATACATCTTTGAAAGTATTGAAACAGTTCATCTGGGAAGATAGAAAATCTTTGACGCCTGTGACATGTACAGTTCTTGTGGTTGATATCCCAACCATTGTACAATGCATCATTCTGAAGACTCGAGTGGACCTCTAGATCCAAACGCATCCAGTGCCAGCTTGGCCACAAACCATCTGTAAATAGAAGCAGAACTATCAGTTGCTGTTCATTTGGAATTTCAAGTTCGCGGAACATACGTAAAGAGCAAAGCGAACAGTGGCAAAGGGGAGAGGAACGGAAAGACTTACGACATTGGGAGATCCACCAGGGCAAGTCCAGAGATCACAAGTCTCCTTCTGACCTCTGCAACGACAGTTGGTTTGGCCGACGATGTGGCCGCCATTGCAGGCCGGCACTGCATGTAGCTGTAAGTACACCATGCGAACTCACCAGGACTGGTCAAAACGCATTGTAAATTCACTTACGGATTCTGCTGCAATCAACTCGTGCCTCGATGACCGAGTCACGGGCTTCGACGTTGTTGGGCATGGCGAGAGCGCCTGTAGCGAGGAGAGCGAGAAGTTGGATGGTGGTGAAGAATTGCATTTTGGGCAGTTGTTGTGTTGGCTGGAATTTATTGGGTTCTGATGATGTGGTGAAGAATTGCTTGGAGTATTTTGTATGACTGTGTGAGTTGATGAAGGAGGATAAGGGGAAAACGGTGTACTTGGGGGGCTTTAAATACTTATTCATTCCCCCCGAAAGCCCTCTTGTTCGTCTCCCTAAATACCAATTCAGGGTAAACATGGTGCTGCGTTCATCCAAGTCATAGTCTCACAGAACCGATCCTCAAAAGTAGGATTATCTCTCGAGATGTCCAATTACAATAGCTGAGTCGAAAACGATTATCTAGCCTTGTTCTCCTCGAAGTGCAAATCTAATTCCATCCTTGCGATTTTCTGGTGGTGATGACTTTCTCAGCTCCACTGACGGCAAAACAATACTCGAATTGTCCAATTGTAGCGCACAAGTCGCAAGTATGGTCCTCACCGACGTGGAAAATGAACTTCAACTCGGTGGCTTTTGAGACGGCTAGAATGGAACATTGCTTGGTAGCACGACTTTCCAACTCCACATGTTTCGTCCTTGTACCTTTCATGTACAAGCCTCACTTGTTTGACCTGGTTATACTACACAATTACATACTAATCTTATGGCTCTCTAATGACAAGCGGCGTAATTACTTTGATTTCTCCTATCCATTCTTGGCAGTCAATATTGTGGGCGGAAGGACTACTGGGTGGAGGTTACACAGAGTCAAACGCTAAGCCATCCTTCGTTCATGAAACGACCTAATCTTACAAATTGCGAGATCATGTTATACCGATCCCTATCAAATTTGTTGTACAGGAGCGGGCCCTTGTTACATAACTGCAAGTTACACAATTTTAATGGCTCCAGGAATTTGATTGGTGAGGTCGAGTATTGTCAACCCAGCCATATGCGATTGATTAACCTCACTTGTCGGTACATTCGGAGTCCATGTCGACTCATCTAGTGGTTGCAATGCTTATGGAAGTACCACAGGTTGAGGAGCCAGGTTTCTGGGTGGGTGGAATTCGGTTAGCCAAGACGCTGCTGATTCTCGTCGTCGCAGTTACCGTGCGTTCGTAGCAGTCACAAAAATCTACCAACCAGCGAGCCAACGAAACCTAGCTATGGTGAGGCATTTTTATTATTGCATTGGACTTGATCAGTGTGTTAGGCGGATGTGAGGACATGGAGATTCCAATGTTTGGCCGTTCTTACCGCTAAGCGAGTCCGGATCAAACTTGAATTCTCGCACTCGTCAAAGTCGCTGAGCTGACATGATACAATAGCTGAAGTAACACAAAATGGCAGCGCTGACAATGGTTTGGGTGAGGGAATCTACCCTTGCATGAAAGACCATCCAGCTGTTTGGGATACAGAGGGCAAACTGAAGATGGTGTTGATCAGAAGGTGTTGCCAGCGACCCTAATGATGAGATGAATCATTCACGGTACTACCACTAAGCACAAAGACTGCAGCAAACTACGTCATTCGGTACTATAATTATATATTGTGTGGGATTATAATGATAGTCGTAACACTCTCTCTTGTCGGACACAAGTTTGGGGCCGACATTGTAACACATTCAGACCGCAGCCAAGCCGTTTTCTGAAGGGTGCTTTCTGATAGGAACACATCACAACCAAAGGTTTTCTACAAGTTAAGACTAGCGTTACATATTTCGGCTTATGCTGTAGGAGCCATTCGTACCTAATAATTTAGAAACTTTTCTGTTTAGTACTACCTTTTCAATCCCCCCTTGCGCGAGAGATTCTTCAACTACGAAAAAAAGATCAAGAGTACGTCATGATGCTGGGTTGTTCTATTGCTACAAAAAAGACAGGGTGTCCCAAACGCTGTTCTCACAGGTTCAAACATTCCCCCCAACCTTCAATCATTCGAAGAACTTGAAGCTGTAGCCCTCGTTGCTCGAGTCTCCTGGTACATTCTTCCGGCTGTAAGTAGTTTTGCTCCACCACACAAAACTCCCCGTAAACCAAGCACGGTTTCCCCAATTATATTCAGTCCCCTTCTCAACACCATGGAACACGAAAGGAATAGCTGAAGTTCCACCAGGGCTTTTATTTACAGCGCCGTCAGGAAGAGCGAATGTGTGGTGGCCTGGCCCATCGATATACAGCGTCGCATCCCAACCTTTCATCATCCTATCTTGATGCGATCCAAATAGACAGCCATTCGATTTATACCAATCCCAGACATACTGGGGATTGCCTCCTTTTCGAAGGCGAAGATCTGCAAGGCAGTACTTGTTGTTCCAGCTCCCGTTCGCTGAGTACACGATGTGTAGTTGACTGTTTGGATCCACGATCGCTTCTGGTCCTTCGTTGATGCGTGGGCTGTCGCCTTGCTCCCATCCTTCTCGGGGTTGTGAGATAATGTATCGTTGGCCGATGGGCTTGGAGGGGCTGTCCATACGGCAGATGTATAAGTTCTGCTCTGAGTTCTGGCTCTCGCTTGCCCAACCGGACCAGACAAACCAGCCAAGTCCCTCGAAGACAAAAAATGTACCATCTATAGCCCACTATACAGAAGTTTAGCTCGGTTTAATTGATTTCCCTCAGATCATTCTGTGATAATGCGAGAACATGGGAGAAGAGGCATACCTGATCATCCGGCAAAGCCAGTTTCTCCTCAGTCGAGTATGAGCCCAGAGGTGAATCGGCACTGATAACATACATTCGGTGCGCCGCATCTTTGCCAGCAGAGAAGTGTATAAAAGTTCTTCCCAAGTCCGTGGTAATTTCTGGAGCCCAGACATCGCCGATGGTATCAGACCAAACTTTCTCTCGTCGAACGTCGGGGGCGCCGAGACCTTCGAGTGATGATGCTGCACGTACATATATTCCACCTGCAGATTCTGCGGAATAATACATGTCCCCGATTTTCATTATAGTTGGATCGGCTCCGCCTCTGATTTTTACACCTGAGGTGTAGTCCACGAGGCAAAGGAGCATGGCACTTAACAATAGTAACAAATTGGTAGACTGCCGTCGAGAAGACATGATAGGAGATATCAACATGTTTGAATATTACTGATTGAAGAAGCGAAGTGGTTTGCGATCGGCATTTCCAATTGCAGACGATATCTCCTTATATGTACGTCTCTGAAGCCATAACCTAGGACTTTGCCGCTCATCAAAAAGTAAAAATATCATTTGTCTAAACCCCTTTGTCAAATACAATCCTGCGATGATCTCACTAGCAACACAAGGAGTTAGCATGTGCATATGCTTGACATATGGTGCAGCCAAACCTTGGTTGGAAACTGGGGTTGTGATGTATTACTTCGCCAGAATGCATCCAAAATAGGGGAAGAACTTCATTTCTGGGGCCCGAAATTGAACATCGAGTACGATTCGAAGCTTCTGATTGGCAAGCTCATAATTTTCAGGGAAAATTCCCTGTCAAGGCCAAGATGGTCAGCTTATTGGGGCACAGTATGCAAGTTACAACATCAGCCTCAGTAGGATTGGCAGATCGTCTTGGCGGGGTGACAGATTCACCAATCATCGCCAACCTTCGGCCTCAAGGTGTGACTGTGAGCGATAATTCTCATCGTTGGAATTGGAATTCGCCATCAAAAGATGAGGGAATATCGGAGTAAGCCTGAGCTTTCAAGGAATTCGACTCCCTACACATCATGATAGTCTGACCACATAGAAAGTAGAAATATTGACGAAGCAGACATATTGACAAACCACGCTATATCAGAATCAAGTTGGAATTTGTATTCAAACATAAGGCTCTTCCTTAAATTAAATGC
Source organism: Cadophora sp. M221 (assembly GCA_017366145.1). Classification (NCBI taxonomy): domain Eukaryota; kingdom Fungi; phylum Ascomycota; class Leotiomycetes; order Helotiales; family Ploettnerulaceae; genus Cadophora; species Cadophora sp. M221. The sequence goes on from JAFJYG010000408.1 coordinate 39,784, forward strand.
TCTGGAATTATTTAGAGAATTTAAACAGACTCTCATATGGATATACCAAGGTACCTACCTACCTACCTGAGTTGTCATCGCTTCCACTTCAAGGCTTGGCCTTGGGCGGTGTCATGCTCTTCGGTGATCAAGTTTATTTGTCAAGATTTCCCAACCAAACTGGTCTCGTTAAGGGAAGTTTATCTTCGATATTATTTGAATCAAAAGTTACTTGGCTTTACCGGATAGAAAAGCCATACCCGTCGGGATGTTGTTGTGGTTCGGCTCCGGGCCGAGATTCTTGACATCCACCGCCAAGACGCCCTTTGGCTTGACTCTTGACTTTCGCTATTTCGCAAACAGAATATCAACTATACCCCACCTTTCAATCCCACCACCTGCATGCACGGTAAGGAATTTCGCCATCAATATCAGTCCATTTTCTTCGTATATCTCCAATTGAGTCACATTTCGTAAATCTCTCTTCATCTGCAGATGCTGTCTTCCCCTTTCCCTCTGTGTATATAACGCCATCTCCTTTCACTTCTGGTCTGGGCGAAAGCACCATCACCTCTCTCTCGTTGGGTCCAATTAACAGATTCTCTATACGATGGCTCCTTCTTGGCATCCCAAATCCATCCTGATCCTGGGGCATGGTGTCTTTGGACTTTCGACAGCATACTCCCTTGCTCGTCGACCCTCTTTTGCCGACACAAGCATCACTCTTATCGATCGTTCGACATTCCCTTCCCCCGACGGCTCCTCCATCGACTCCTCTCGTATCATTCGCGCGGACTACCATGATGCCGCCTACGCAGCTCTTGCTGAAGCCGCGCAAAATATCTGGCGGCAGCAGGGACCGAATGATTTGGGAGGAGAGGGCAGATATACCGAAAGTGGGTTGGTATTAGTGGCGAACAAAGGCGAGCAGGGAGAAGAATATGTGAGAGGCAGCTTGGAAAATGTTGCCAGGATAGCAAAAGATCTTGGAGACAAGGGTGCGGTTCAGGAATTCAAACTCAGAGCTGAGATTGAAGAGGCTGTTGGGGCAGGAGGAGGAAGTGGAGATTGGGGTTATATCAATCGAAGAAGTGGGTGGGCGGATGCTGAGGCTGGTATGCTCTGGTTGAGGAAGAAGGTCGAAGCGACTGGAAGAGTAGAGTTCAAACAGGGCGAAGTGACTTCTCTTGTTAAAGCTGGCAAGAAAGTCACCGGCGTCAAATTGACATCCGGGAAACTCGAGAGCGCGGATTTGGTTATTGTAGCCACAGGAGCCTGGTCTGGAAAGCTTGTGGACATTCGAGGAAGAGCCCAAGCCACTGGACAAGTGTTGTGTTACCTGGATATTACCCCCGAGGAGCAAGAAAAGCTCTCGAAATCCCCTGTTCTCCTCAATATGAGCACTGGAATGTTTATCATCCCTCCTTCCAATGGAGTCCTCAAAGTAGCACGACATGCTTACGGTCTCTCAAATCCTGTTACAATACCATCCCCCGACGATCCATCCCAAAATATCACCATTTCACTTCCCAAAACTACTCATGACGACCCAAATCTCTGGGTACCAAATGAGGGGGAGAGAGACTGCCGCAAAGCCTTAAGGGAAATGATCCCTTCGCTCGCTGAGCGGCCATTTACCAAAAGCAAAATTTGCTGGTACACGGATACTCCGAATGGGGATTTTATCATTACATACCATCCGGAGTGTGAGGGGCTGTTTTTAGCCACGGGAGGGAGTGGGCATGGATATAAGTTTCTGCCGGTTATTGGAGACCGTATTGTTGATTGTATTGAGGGCAAGTGTCCAGAGGAGTTCAAAGAGAAGTGGGCTTGGCCTTTGGAAAGTGTTGAGAATGTTGTTACCATGGACGGCAGCCGGGGAGGGCGACCGGGTTTGATATTGGAAGAAGAGCTGAAGAAGGGGAGTAAAATATAGTAAGTCTACATGAAGTTTGATTGTAAAGAAAGGGTCAAATGCATCTCAGAACTTTTCGGGCTAGTTCATGTATGCGTGAGGGCAGAACCACTCTTTGAAGAGCTCGTAGTAGTGGCAGATTCTGTGCCTTCTTCACAGGTTTCTACGACGTCTAGATAGGCTCGACCCAAATATTGTCCCCTTTAGGTTTTCTAATATCTTTCGGAGTGTTAAAATGTATTCAAATAAAGCATGTGCACACAAATTGATCTCTCTTGCTATTTCCTAGCCCCCGCTCCAAGCTCGCTCCTCTTCACACTTCACCAACCACCCTCAAACCACCCTCAAACCCCTCCACGAGACCCTCGAAAGGTATCACTCTCTCACAACGAAACAGACCCATACATTCCAAGATCTCGTTCTCCGCCACTTCCCAAAAATCTCATCCGACTCTTTACTCCATTCAGCGGTTTTCTCATTTTTTGCTACAAGACTACCAAATCCATCAACGCTGCAACGAGTTCACTTTTTAGTATGATGTTGTAAGATAGAGTGTTTGACCACATTTCTCCCGTATAGAAACCCATCTTTTCGGAAACAATTTAGATTAAATTAAAATGTACAAGTACGGCTTTCCATTCAGTTTCCCGTCCTAGCCTCACCAGGCGTCTAATTTTTTCTCCGCAGCTTCTGCGGTGCCTGAGGGTCTGACTCAATGCTGTCACCCAAGGGTCTCTTCATACCTCCGGTATTTGCTGTGGAACTAGAGGATGTCAGCGTCTCAGGCAGATCTGCTTGAGGATCGCACTGTGAACGGTCAGTGAAGTCTGGTTGATGAGGTATATCCAACATATCATACTGCAAAGTGGGAGTATTAGTATAGCTTCAGAGTCTATCGAGATGCACGGGGCGGGTTGGGATTATTCCAGAGTGGTCACTTACAGCATACTTCCCAGAGAAACCGCCGTTGCTCAGTTCCGCAAACATGCGTGGGCGCTTCCGGGAATCAATGTCTCGTTGCCGATAGCATTGTAAATTGAAGCCAAACGCGAGGCAAAATGCATTTGTGGCGGCCATTGTTCCGCAGTTATGATCGTCGCCTTGCCGACAGCAATTTGGACTTCCGTCTGACTTGTCCTCTCCCCTCTCTAATATCAGAATTGGCATTTTCTCCTCAGGCTACCTGGGGGGTAGATAGAAACACTTACCGGCCCATTCTCTATAAACCGGCCAGGTATCAGGCTTCGGCACCTGCGACAAAAGGACTGCTCTGAGAAACTTCCTATCAATGTTTGTCGGTTCGCCGCAATAACCTGCAATACTATCAATACTGAAAGTGTATTTCTGTTTTGGTGCCACTCTTAAAAGTCTCCAGTGTTCCTCAACAGTATAAACTATGAACAGATAATCCAAATTTAAGAAATTCTCTCCCGTGCAATCCATATCTGTAAAGATCCTGGTCGCTTCTCTCATAAGTGTGGGTGTTGGCTCGGGGTCATCCTCATCATCTAAATTCTCTACATTGGCCAAATCTTGGAGCACGGATGAAGGGATATAGCGGCAGCTTGGATAATACGGCTTTGGTGTTTTGGTGGAAGAAGGTTCTGGAGTGTGGGATCTGTAGCCAGATTCTGGGCGTGAAGATGGGTTATTGGGGGAAACGAGGTGGTCACAATTTCTTCTTTCGCATGTCATTAACGTACTGACATGTGATGTCAACATATTGGTCGATGATGGCACCCTAAATCCCGGCTCTGATCACTTCATCCCCGGTTTCACGGCTGGTTCTTGCCACGAGCGATCTCATATCAGTCATACTCAATTTAACATGATTTGTATTGACCACTGTCGTTTCAGCTCCATCTGTCGGAAACCCAGAGCTGGTTGTAAGCCACCCATCCCCTCCGACTAGCTTATCCATCTCTTCAAATTTTATCTTATCTTCGCTGTCAAGCTCATTGAACTGCTGTCTTTCAAGATTTCTAATTTCTGCTGCGGACAGCTTCTTTCGGTCATGAATGTAACCCATAGTGAACGGAATGAGAGTTTTCTGTAACCTATTTAGATAGGATTCATGTTTGGTAAATATGCGTTAGAATATCGAGATTTTATAAGGATCTCTGGGTAGCTCAGAGTTAGCACAAAGAATGACCCCAATCATTAGTCATGATTAAATTTCCGAGGACAATGCTACAAGGCGATTGTTCATCAGGGGCTAACACTGTGAGAACAACGAAATGTTCTTAGACAACATACCCTTTCTCGTACAGCATTGTTTTAGAACAGATGTCTTGTTCTTTCATGTACAGTATGTGTCAAGCTAGACAATGCTAAAGCAACATATGGAATGACAAAGCTTTTCTCCTCACGAAGCGAGATGTAAACATTTCAAGATTTTGAGTCTTTCCGCTGTAAAAAATTAGCTGTCTGGGAACCAGCAACTAAAAATACGACCCAGGATCGAAAGAAGCCGTAAGACATCTGCCGTTACCCCAAGAATAGCCACTGTCTTAGAAATGAAACTTCAAATAATGATAAAACTCAAGAATTTGAGCCCGCGGGCTCCAATATCATTAAAATATACTCCCAAGCCAAATTAATATCACAAGGGCATTAATTATTCCTAGTATCACCAACAACACTCGCCAGCACCAAGCCCCATAATCCCATATATCGCCTGTACCCTGTCCTCGTTCTTCTGCAAGAATCTCTCAGAGCTCTATCAGTCCCCTCACCTCCTTCGAAGCGTGAGTCTTGATCAATTCAAAGACGTGGAAGAGATAATACCGCGCTTTGGCATTTCTGATGATTCCATAGCCGCCCCACCTGCTTTTGGTAGACTCTCAAGATACTGACGGCCAAGCTTGAAGTAGCCCCCAACATCATTCTCAGAGACCCAAAGCGGACTGCAAGTTACGTCTTCCTGGAAGATCGAGTTAGCGAGTCCGAGAGCAGGAGGTTTCCCCGAGACATACACTATGTCAGTAATTGGGCTGAAGTAGCAGGCAGTAGTGGTGTTGAGATTCAACATCCCGAAGGAAGTTTTGGGATACTGAGAAACTTACAATCTGTCAACAACGGACCTGATATGACGTCAGATTCCGAATCATCATCTTCTTTTCTACTAATGTAGCCTTTAGGCCGCTGTAGCGTTCTTGTGAAAATGACCCGCCCCGAATCTTAGTCTTCAGCCATACGATGTAGCTGTCAGGGACCTGGTGCAAGGTTCTCTCATCGGGTGGGCAGCAAGGGGAGATGTCGGGAATTTCGATGGAAGATAGAAGAGACGGGCTTCTATTGGTATTTCCTACCCATAAGGATGTAGGCGAAAGGCTTGTGGCGGGGGTGGTGGCCATATCTGCTGGTGAGGATGGGATGGAAGTGCTTTTGACACATGTAGCAGTTTTCTCCGATGGCCAGCTGTATGGTGTAAGGCGGGCATTACCCTTCTTCGTAGGAGTTACGGAGGCATTTTGTAGAGTGGTACAGTGAGCGGGACTTTGCTGATCTCGGTAAAATTGTAAACAACCCAAATCGGACAGAATTGAAGCCATTGTACACGGGGAGGGGAGCAGGAGTTCGCAACTGAGAGACACAGATTCGAGCGCGCACGAGAGGATAGGTGTATCATTTATAAGTATCTAGACATTCCAGACAAACAACATGGGCCCAATGGTCAAAGGTACACTTTTACCATACCGACTAGACGACACTGAAAATTCAGCGGCCACGCTCCATACTCGTCGGTTTCCTGACTTTTTTTGAAATATTACCGACCTGTACCAACAGGTCGGTATCAGCAACTTGGACATATCAGCAACTTGGACACGGCCTTTTCGGCCTATTTAATTACTTTAAAAACCTAATTCTAGTCCGTTTAACTTGATTGTTTCATAGAAAAATGCGCCGTAGCTGAAAGAATAATTACCAAACAAGTGCATTAGGGCTAGGG